>PISX010000004.1:683126-716997 GCA_004024625.1 Mellivora capensis | reverse complement strand
TTTGTAGCAACATGGACGGGACTGGAAGAGATTATGCTGAGTGAAATAAGTCAAGCAGAGAGAGTCAATTATCATATGGTTTCACTTATTTGCAGAGCATAACAAATAACACGGAGGACATGGGGAGATGGAGAGGAGAAGGGAGTTGAGGGAAATTGGGGGGGGAGATGAACCATGAGAGACTATGGACTCTGAAAAACAACCTGAGGGGCGGGGGATGGGAGGTTGGGGGAGCCAGGTGGTGAGTATTATGGAGGGCACGCATTGCATGGAGCACTGGGTGTGGTGTAAAACTATGAATTCTGTTATGCTGAAAAGAAATAAAAATATATATATAAAAAAAGATTTTATTTATTTATTTGAGAGAGCAAGAGGACAGAGGGAGAGGGAGAAGGAGAAGCAGACTCCCCGTTGAGCAGAAAGCCCGATGTGGGGTTCCATCCAAGGACCCAAAGATCATGACCTGAGCCAAAGGCTGACACTTAACCAACTGAGCCACATAGGCATCCTGACACACAGTTTTAAATATTGAAATCAAAATCTTTTTTTAAAAAAGATTTTATTTGTTTATTTGACAGAGAGAGAGGCAGAAGAGAGGCGGAAGCAGGCTCCCTGCTGAGAGCCCGATGCGGGGCTCGATCCCAGGACCCTGAGATCATCACCTGAGCTGAAGGCAGAGGCTTAACCCACTGAGCCACCCAGGTGCCCCTGATATCAAAATCTTGATTCCATAGTAACATATAGGATTTTGAACCCAGTAGAGAATATACACTTTTTGTAAGCACACATGGAATATCTACAAAAATTAATATAGTTTTAAACAAAAAGTCCCAATAAACTTCAAAAAGTGGAAGATACTCAGGATAATTTTCTAATGACAATGCAGCAAAACCAGAGATTAGAAATAACACAGAATATATGGAAGTGTTGAATCATTAAATTGTACCAGAAACATACACTGTATGTTAACTAACTGGAATTTAACTAAAAGCTTAAAAAAAAAAAAAAAAAGAAAGAACACAAAAAAAGAATACCCCAGTCCAAAAAAAGAAGAAGATGATGTATGTCTTTGGAGATCAAAGCAACACAGAGTGGCATTCTGTTACTCTCGGGTAAAGCAGAAAGTCATGGCTGGCACTGCCGACAGTTTCTACTTGGACAATGAAGACTGTGCAGTAAAGTCACAGAGAAGACAATGGGAAAGGAAATCAACTCCAAAAGCTAGCAAATGACTCAAAATGAAAAAGAAAAAAAAGAAAATTTAACAGATAAAAGAAGCAAACATTCATGGAACAGGGCAAACAATGAACTTTGATAAGACCAAAATCAAATTGATTTTGAGAATAACAACTACTAATAATCAATACAATGGCAAACCATTAGCAACCTTGATCCACAAAAAAGAATGAGAAAAATTACTATCAAGGGAGGAGAGACTTTCAAAAATGTAATCAACTTCATAAATTTGAAAATCTGAATGAAGCGAATAATTTTTAGGAAAGTGTAAATGACTAAAATTAACTACAGGTTCAGAAGACCTAAATCCTTGATGGTTCCATTGAAAATAACTGCAAAGATAGTCAGAGGTAGTCAGAGATCTGATCCTAAAACAGCCCCCAGATTCAGGCAGTGTTTGGCGGGCAATTCTTGTGACCTTGCAAGAAACATGTGGTTCTTATTATTCAAACCGTTTCAGCGCACAGGAGCAGACGGAACATTTCCCTTCTCATTCTAGACGTTTAGTAAAGCCCTAATATCAAAACCCTTTTGCATTTGAGAGGCATATAGGTTTGCATGTGCATGCATACCAGTGATCTAGAAGGAATCCAGATCCTAGCAGGCTTCCTTCTGGGAAGGATGGGGACCAGGGCTAGGTGAAGGAGGCTTTCACTTCCTACCCTACACATTTCTGCAGTGTGATTTTTCTCAATAAATACACATTGATGGATTAACTATGTACTAATTGTTTAAAGCATTCATTATTTTATTTATTACTTTTTCAGCCAAAAGAATAGGTAGGAGTACCATCTGTATCACAAGTTGGCAATTTTTTTTCTGTGCCGGGCCAGAGAGCAAATACTCTAGCCTTTTGGGGCCCATACAGTCTCTGTCACAACTGCTCAACTTTGGTGGCCAACACAAAGGCAACCACAAACTGTAATGTAAATGAAGAGATGTAGCTGCGCCAAATGAAACTTCATTCACAGAAACAGGCTGTAGCTTGGATTGGGTCCTCTGCCATACTTTGCAAACCCTGATCTCTATCAGAAATGAGGAAATTGGTACTTTGTTGCATTTTATTAAATCCCTGTCCAATACTGTGTTCATTTAACAAATATTTATTGAGCACCTATTATGTTCCAGGCACTGCTCTCAGGACTAGGAGTGAATCGAACAGAGTCACTGTCCTCAGAGAGATTTGCATTCTGTTGGGAGAAAATGGGCAATGTGCAAGTTAAAAATTAAATACATCAGAGATTAATAATTACAACGAAGGAAATAAAACAGAGATAGAGAGGACAGGAAGTGGGGATGGCACGGTTTTAGAAAGGGCTGTAAGAAAGCCTCCATGAGAGGTTTGTGACCATCAGAAAGAGACTGAGGATGGGCTGTGCTGTGGGGAGACATGGGGTGCTGTTCCTGGGAAGAGAGGAGTATAATGTCCCAAGTGGGAAGGAGACCAAGCAAAAGGCTGATGAGCCCACAGCAGTGGAGTTAGGGGATGAAGGCATCATCCAGGATCCAGGGCCACAGTCTACCAGGCCATTTGAAGCAGTTTGGGTTTTATCACAGGTTCAGCTCTCTCCGTTGCACGGTGGAGGCTTGTTGGGCAAGGGTGGGCAGAAGACCTACACTTCTTTCCATCCAAGGGTGTTAAGAACTGGGCTGGCCACATCCTTAGGTTTGTCTATAAATGAGGAACACCAAGTCCTTGGAGGCAACAGGGCCCTGGAAAGGGCACAGAACCCATGGCTGTGCCTTAGTTTCTATACCTGTGACTTTGGGGTCATCACAATGCGTGATGCCTCACAGATGATTTAAGATAACATGTGCAAACTTCTTGTGGACCCTGAGGGTCGTGGGTGTGACAAGAATATTCTCCATACTCCATGGAAGCACCAGACCCATGGAGAATTTTAAACAGACACCTGAGGGTCATTCTCCATGAGTGAAAAATTTCAGGTATGAAAAAAAGACCAGTATTTTTTTTTTTTTACATTTGTCCAACATCGTTCCTTTTCCAATGCATTTAACGTGTGTAAATAGAAACACACCATTGGCTTGACTTCTCCATGCGTCCTACAGCCTTGTCTTTGTGGAGCGGGATCCCGTGTTCCCACTGCCACCTACCTGTCCTCAGGACCACTACCGCTGGCTTCTCATTGGCTAGTCATAGGTCCTGGATACGGCTGCCTTCGTGAATTTGCAATATCGTGTGTGGGTAGGGGCTGATTTATCTGAAAAGTTAAGGTTATCCCCAGATAAAGCTTGAAATAAATTATGACTTTCCCCCTCCACTGTTATCTTTTTCTTCAATTCATGCTTCCGTGAGCAAGTAATGCTCTTTTATTGACAGCTGAATGAGCAGAAAAATGAGGGAAAGCAAATATCTCCTGTGTCCCAGTTGTTTCCCCACTCCAGGCCTTCCTGAAGTGGAGAGATAAAAATTACAAAGCATGCACCATCATTTTTCTGAAATCAGCTCTCAAGGCAGAGTGGGGGTGATCCACTTTGAGGGCCTTCATTTCACCCCGGCATGTGGGAGAGGTCGTATTCCATTCTGCCTTGTCTTCCATTGACAAGCATGAGGATGAGGGGAAATCATGGGATCCCATGGGGCATGGAGCAAGACTTTCATGATGACAGCCACTCAGCCAACCTTTGTATTGCGGAAATGTCTTCTAGCAGTTGGTGGCATCAAAGCGGGTTTTGATGGGAGCGTGGCAAGACCCATTCAGGAGAGAAATTTTTCTCACCTCCCGGTAAAACCCGTGGTGCATCTCTAACCTATTCATTAACTCAGAGAATCCAAATATAAATCATGTTTGCTATTATCTACATTACTGTTCTGCTCAAGAGGCAGGTTTAAGAGCTGACTGTATTGGTGCTTAATAATACCGTACTGTTTTCCTGGTACGATAAAATAACCTAATGAGGTTTATTTTTCACAGGCCTACATTTCAACATGAGTGTGAGATGATTAATTATAATTTTAGGCCAATGTTTCATGGATGCTGAACAATCTACGTGTCAAAGGTTGTTTTTATGAACGAAATAGGGCTTACATCATGCACCCTGTAGGTTAACCTAACAGATTTAACTATTGTTCCAGAACGGATCCAATACATAAGGCACAGTTGGGAGTGTACAGGGAAGTATGCAGAAATTGTTAGCAGTAGACAGTGAGCTCAGAGGGAGTGGTGCCATAAGGACAAACCAACACAGATAGGATGTCCTGTGATGACCCCTGCATGGAAGGTTCTCCACATGTTCTCCAGCAGCATTAGGCATATCCTTTTCAGGATTTTAGGCTAGAAAAGGACAGTGAAGTCAGAGAGAAGAGAAGCATGAGCTGTAAGAATAGAACGGGTTGGGGAAGCTGGTGAGAGTGTAGGTCATTGCCAGGCAGAGAAAGGCCATGGGTGGGGACATGGGTGGGGTTGGCTGCAACTTTTGCTTGGGAAATGAAAGTGCAGGGATAACACTGGCCTAGTCTTAAACTCAGAAGGACCTGAGGCTGGGGTTAGGAGGCAAGGGAAGATGGCTCTTTACTCTTAGACCACTTCAGGGTACGTCTTAACCTATGTGCAGAATCTGAAGGAAAGCTTAGTGGCAGATATGGGCCTTGGGAGGCTCTCCCCAGGAATCAGGAAAACCAAATGCCTTAGAAACTCAAAGAAAGCCAACTACATCAGAAACTCAAAGAAAGCCAACTTCTCCCTGATGTAGTTGGATCCCAGACGTTGGAGCCTAGACTTCTTATTCTCTAGGTATCTCACAGAGTTATGATCTGAGGGCTATTCTTTCTGTCCTTACATGATCCCTGGATAGGGGCTGAGCAAGGGAAGGGAGAGAGGAAAGAAGGATCTGGGACTTGGGCAAAGGTAGGAAGGGCCAAGAAATAATAATCCAGATGCTGTGTTCGCACAGGAGACAGAAAGTCAAAATCCAGGATGATCTGCCACCCTTATTAATGCAGCTTGGGTACCACGGGTGCCCCTGGGGCTGGTGTGTGGCCAGACTCAGAGAAACAGGGAGCTAAAGTGGTGGGATGAACTGAGTTAGCAGGTCCAGTGTGCAGGGACTAGTTGCACAGAGAAAATGCTGGTGACCTGGGACTTAATTGTATGGAGGATCCAAGTCAGGAAATTCAGTGTGCAGACTGCTCAGTCAACAACTACTTAGCAGACATTGGGTACCAACTATATGCCAGGCACAGTGCAGTCTCGGGCACAGGAAAGGAAGAATAGGTCAGGGCAGGGTGCTTGACATGTTTTTGTGCACTTTTTACCCACACCAACTATTCATTATCCTCATTTTCCACAAAAGAAATGCAGGGATAGAGGTTAACAGCTTGACCAAGGCTATGCCACACCTGCAATGCTTGTTTGTGTGTGGGAACTCCGTTGGGGCATGGTACCCACTTGTCTCCTCAAATGCTAGTCTATATGTTGCTGTGAAGGTATTTGGGGATGAGACTAACATCTAAACCAATAGACATTCAGTAAAGCAGATCCCGTTCCAAAATGTGGGTGGGCTGCACCCAATCACTTGACGTTCTTAAGAGTGAAGACTGAGATTTCTCAAAACAGAAGGAATTCTCCTTAAGACTGCAACATAGAGACCTGCCAGTGAGGCATCTGGGTGGCTCAGTCAGCTAAGTGTCTGCCTTCTGTTTGGGTTGTGATCCTGGGGTCCTGGGATTGAGCCCCGCATTGGGCTCCTCCTCAGCAGGAAGCCTGCCTCTCTCTCTCTCCCTTTGCCCCTTCCTGCACTCCCTGCTCGTGCTCTCTCTCTCTCTCTCTCTCTCAAATAAATAAAATATAAAATCTGAAAAGAAAAGGAAAGGGAAGGAAAGGAAAGAAAAGGAAGAAAGAGAAAGAAAGAGAGGAAGGAAGGAAGGAAGGAAACCTGGCAGAGTTTCCAATTTGCTACCCTGTCAAATCCAGACTCAAGACTGCAACATCAACTCTTATTTGAATTTCTACCCTGGTGGGGTTTGTCCTGTGAATTTTGGACTTGTCAGCCCAAACTGTTGCATGGGTTAATTCCTTAAAATAACTTTCTCTCTCTCTTTCTCCCCATAAGTGTCTGTTTTCCTTCCTTCCTTCCTTCCTTCCTCCCTCCCTCCCTCCTTCCCTCCCTCCCTCCCTCCCTTCCTCTCTTTTTCTTTCTCCTTACCAAAAACAAAAACTAGAAGGGGAAAATCGCCTCTTTAACAAATGCCAGAAGTACCTGTTAATGCGGAATCTTACACTAGGAAGGGCTGTGATCAATGGGACCATGCTCCCTCCTCCTGAACACAGCAGGCAGGAGGTCATGCTCGCCATGTAGGGGATTCACTCCAGAACCACCAACATCACCAACCCCAGCAAGAGAGAGCCAGAAGGAACCTGCAGGAGGGGTCATTATTACAGAGAACCCAAAGCCACCCAGGTCAGTCTAGGGACCTCTGAGAGTTTTGCCCCAAGACTATATGGTTCTCCACGCAGCCAGAGAAGAGACAGAAAGCAGGATGTGTATAGACTGTGATAATGGGACCCCGAGTACATATTTGAGTTAATAAGTCTGATGAATAGAAGATCAATTATATATGCTAATTAAACACAGTAAATGTTGGCTTGTGCACTTCTCTACAATACTTACTAATTGCCATAACTTAGATATTTATAAGCAAGCCATTAAAAAAATCAAAGAAAACTGATGGTTTATATTTTTCACGCCTTTGGGTTGGGGGAAGGACACTGAATGGAGTAGGAACCATTTCCATGGTTGATTTGCATTCTTGGTTTATTCAAATCCTTCCAATCAGAAATGGCCATAAAGGCTTACCACAGTTCAAGTTTTATTCTGGTCCATAAAATACATAATTTGTGAGCCAGAAATGCAGGTGAAGGCAACTCATATTTGAGCAACTCCAGAGCATCCAACAATGAGATGAGAATACAGGTGTTTGGAGGGAGAGAAGCATGGACATAGATTTTTAGAGAACCATTAAACAATTCTTAGATTTTTAGAATTTTACTACTGAAGTACATATTTTTTTTGTTTCAAGTTTTTATTTAAATTCTAGTTAACATACAGCACAATATTGGCTTCAAGAGTGGAATTTAGAGATTCATCACCTACATACAACACCTGGAGCTCATCATGGGTGCCCCCCTTTATCCCCATCGGGGATTTAGCCCATCCCCCGCCTACGTCCCCTCCAGCAACCCTCAGTTTGTTCTCTGTAGTTAAGAGTCTCTTATGGTTTGCCTTCCTTTTTTTCTTCCTTCCCCTATGTTCATCTCTTTTGTTTCTTAAATTCCACATATGAGTGAGATCATATAGTATTTGTCTTTCTCTGACTTACTTCACTTAGCTTAATACCCTCTAGCTCCATCCACGTCATTGCAGATGGCAAGATTTCATTCTTTTTGATGGTTGAGTAATATTCCATTGTATGTGTATACCACACCTGAAGGACAAAATTACCCGGGCCGCTGAAAAGTGAACAACATCAGCCTGTTTCAGGTTCCAACAAAGAGTACATGGTAAGAACAGTCAGGCTTACAGTTGAACAGCATCACATCAACTGCCTGAAATAAAATGGTGTTTTTCAAATACCATTCTTTACATATGGCAGAGCAAGCCAAGAAGTCACAGAGTGGTCTGGGCATGTCCCAGAAAATAGAGGCATCAGCAAAACAATTTGTAAGTGGCCAGAGAACACCATGGAAGTAGAAGGGAGAAATAAAACAAAAAGTAAAAAAATAGGACTTTTTAATGTTAACATACTTGTTAAATAATTGAAGACCTTGTTTTTGATCTTCATTCTCAAGGGCATCGCTTGGTTGGGGCTGAGTTCCAATCCTTGCTTTTTCTTCTGCGGTAGATGCATCTTGGAAGATCCTGTGAGTTTGTTCTGCATTATAACATAAAAAGGTATCACAGTTCTGGCAAGAAAAGCTCACCTACTTCTTGCTGCCTTTCTTTTCTTCCCTAAAGTTATATGTTGTTGGGGATTTGGTTATTCCAAATTGTCTACCAAAGAATACTTATTCAGTTCATATTTCATGTTTTTCTAAACAGATGCCCATTAGTTCATTGAGAAAATGGTTCATTACTAGTCACTCAAAATAAATAATTGCTTGTTTTGGTTGGGAGTATAGTGGCCATTTTTCAAAAGACCATGTTGATATTTTTCTGGTCATGGGGGTTGTAGTAAGTGGCCCCCTTCTTTGTAATAGATAAAAATGGGTTTCATGGAAAAAAAGAAGAAAGGAAAAGGAGGAAGCAGATTCCATTTCAAATGTAGCATCTTCCTGAACTACTGGCCAATGACTTCCCTACCTTGGGTTTGGGTTTGGGTTTAAATTTGGTTTCTCTTGGGTTTGGGAACCAGATTCACAGCAGTTTCTACTTTTATTTATTTATTTTTCTTTTCTTTTTTTCCTTTTTTGTTTGTTTATTGACTTTTAATGTTCACCAGTAAAGTTCATTTTCTTCCTCTCCAGGACTCAACCATGGACAACAATATCTGCCTTAGTTTGGGGCAGCACCTTCTCCACACACCTGATTCTAAATCCCTGAGACTCATGACCCTCTTGAACCAGACTCGCAGCAGTCACAAAGGTGATGTCCCCTAGCAAATGGCTGATGTCAACCCAATTAGAAACTTCTGGGACCCCCTTTATCATCCAAGTCCATCCCACCAATCTCTTGGCCCGCCCCTGTCCTGCACTGTCCCTCACCCTCACATATTCCCCCTCTGTTATGTCCCTTTCCTCCTTGAGCTTCTGGAAGGCAGCCACCGTTCTCCCATCCATGTGTGCCCCATGCCGGGTCCTGAGCCAGAGAGGTGCAGACATGCCATGATCTATGTTGTCACATCGAACCACATTGTGGTGGAAAGGCTCATCCCAAGAGACAGGCTATGGGAAGGGATGGCATTAGCATGGCTTTCCCGAGGTCTCTTTTTATGCTCCAGTCTTAAATTGTCCATCCTGCTGTGGATCTTGCCTCCCCCCAGTGGGACAGGGGTGGGAACAAGAGAAAAGCAGTGGCTACCTTAAGGGATGGGAATTGCCACGGGGATGAGCCTCCTGCCCCAGTGTGAGGGCTTCTCCCCTGTAATCAGGGATGTTTTTTTTTTAATCCCTGATGGCACACGTGACCTGTCATAACAGCCCACGTTGTCCACGAACAGTATTAAAACGTGAACATAAAACTTGAAGCACTCTGGTGCTCCTGGGCCCTGTGACCTGGTACTACGGAGTGGAAATGCAATCCTCTTGCTTCTCCCTTTCTACTGATTAGATCATTTTGCCTTGCACAGAGCGCTCCAAAGCGTAGCTGCTAATCTGGAGCCTTTCCAGCTTGGTCACCCTGGGATACATTTATTTAATAAGATGTATTTCTAATGACGGCAGTTGGCTCTTTTTGTATTATAAGAGCCGCAAGCCCTCCTTGGTGCTTACACCAGCTGAATGTACCCTCACACAGCGAGAGGAAATGGATTTCCTTCTGAAAGCGGATGCCATTATAGCTCATCATAAAGCAGCCCCTTCTGGAGCACCCACAAAGAAGGAGCCCCCACAGAGCACAGACGGATCACCCAATGCTGGAGGGAAGCAAGGCTTCACTTAAAAATCTGGAATTATTACCTACGGAATCACCTACAAAGGTCAACCTCAAACTCAAAAGGCTGTCCATGGATCTAATGTGCAAGTGGCAAAAGATATGGAATATTCTAGAATTTTTTAATGTATTTATGTCTTTATTTTTTAAAGATTTTATTTATTTATTTGACAGAGGGATCACAAGTAGGCAGAGAGGCAGGCAGAGAGAGAGAGGAAGCAGGCTCCCTGCTGAGCAGAGAGCCTAACACAGGGCTCGATCCCAGGACCCTGAGATCAAAGGCAAAGGCTTAACCCACTGAGCCACCCAGGTGCCCTAGAATTTTATTTAAAAAAAATAATCTAAAGCATAATCTCGCTAGCTACATTTTGACAATGTTAGTGCTCTTTTTATGTCTATTTTTACAGTTTTTATTTTCTTATTAAGATTTTATTTTTAAGTAATCTCTACACCCAGCATGGGGCTGGAACTCACAACCCCGAGATCAAGAGTCCCATGCTCTACCAACTGAGCCAGCCAGGCACCCCTATAACAGTTAATTTTTAAGTAGTTTTAGGCTCATATAAAGTTGCAAAAGTGGAACAGAGAGTTCCCATGTACCCTTCGCTCAGTCTCCCCCAACAGATAGCATATTACGTAACCCTAGTATGTTAGTCAAAACTCCGAAATTGATATTGGTGCAATACTAAATTATAGATTGATTCAGACTGTACTGGTTTTTATATGCATTCATTTTGTGTCTGCATGCACTCACGCGCGCGTGTGTGGTTGTACAGTTCCACAACATTGTATCATTGGTATATATTTCTGCAACCACAATCCCAATCAGGTGATTTTTTTTCAAATGGAATATTTCTATATTGTTTTTACTTCTAAACAGCTTCAAATGTGCAGAAAAGTATAAAAAGTGATTGAAGAGATATCCATGTTTCTAACTCTGGATTTAACATGTGATAACATTTTGACAAATACACTTCAGAATCTACCAAAGAATTAAAATATTAAAGATGCAGCTAAATGCCACCTGATTGCTTCCCTTTCCCTCTTCCTTCTCAGCCAAGGTTGTCTCTGTAGACACAAGATTAACCGGCAAACCCAGGAAACCAATCTCACTCTGCAATTGTCCCTTACCTAAAAAGTGAAATGATTACTACAATAGATATTCAGGCTATGTTTGACTTGCCAGAATTTTAAGTTACATTGTAAAAAAATATCCATCAAAGTTTTTTTTAAAAAATGCATTATAGATATTTAAAAGAAATAAAGAGTTTGGCAATAAAAAATAAAGTTCTGCAGTAATCTTGTTTATCATAGTACTCTATTAACTGTACAGAATTAATAAATGTATAGATGAATACTTTTCCGATAAACATATTACATTACAGGCAAAAAGAATGTATTACATGACAGCCTAAAATAGTGTACAAATAAAAAGCTATGTATAAATACTCATTTTCACCAACTTGACTTTTCCAGCGGATGGGACATTTTACTAGAAGATTATGGGGGCTGTGGTAGGCGTGAGGTTACATAAGACTATGATTCACAACAACTATGTTAATAACCAAGGATAATTTCTCCATTAAGACAAACCTTAAAATACATGTAATGCATGTCCATTTGGGACCCTGATGGTTGGTTCAGTCTTGAGGAAGTATTGCAGACCAAAAACCGAACACTGCTTTAAAACAGCTCATATCTTGCCCTGCAATTTTCAAAGATGTGAGTGAGTACCCCCACACACGGCCACAGCATCTCAGAGAGGAATCCCTTCCTTTGGCCTCTGCCCCCATGACTCCTACCACAGCCTCAGAACACCTGCTGTCCCTGCTTGTGTCCAGCTCTGTGCTGTTTTTCTCACCCACGCTCCCCTCTTCCTCCCCTACTCTTCGTTTCTTTTCCTATGGTCCACCCAAACCCTTTCATAACAGGTAAGGGTCCCTTCTCTTTTAACTTTGGGAGATAGGGAAATTGAGCGAGGCAATTACCGGGCTCTCTTTGGAAGGCTAGGAGAAGAGAAATAGCTAAGAAGATCACTGTGCTAATATTCAAAAAATAAATAAATAACAGTGTTGGAGTGCTTGGGTACCTCAGTCAGTTAATTGTCTGCCTTCAGTTCAGGTCATGATCCTGGGGTCCTGGGATCAAGCCCTGCATCAGGCTCTTTGCTCAGTGGGGAGCCTGTTTCTCCCTCTCTCTCTGCCAGCAGCTCCCCTTGTTTGTGCTCTCTCTCCATGTCAAATGAGTACATTTTAAAAAAAATCTTAAAAAAATAACAGCTTTATTGAGATATAGTGCACATATCATAAAATTCACCTTCTAAAGTAATACAATTTGGTGGTTTTTAGTGTTTTCATAGATGCGCTCAACTACTAATTTCACAGCATTTTCACTGCCCCCCCCTAAAAAAAGTACCCTGTACCCACTAGCAGTCACATTCCCCCTAATTCCAGCCCCTGGAACCACTCGTCTACTCCTTGTCTCTACAGATTTATCATTCTGGACATTTCAGTGGAAGGAATAGTACAATATGTGGCCTTTTGTGACTGGCTTCTTTATCTTAACAAAAGGTTTTCAAGGTTCATCCATGTTGTACTGTACCATGTGTCAGGTCTTCATCCCTTTTTAGGGCAGAATAATATTCCATTTAGGGATAGACCATATTCTGTTTATCCATATATCAGTTGACTGACATTTGGGTTGTTTCTACTTTGGGACTATTCTATATAATGCCATTATGGACATTCTTTTTTTTAAATTGATAAACTTTTAAAAAAGATTTTATTTATTTATTTGAGAAAGAAAGAGAGAAAGAGAGAGAAAGAGCACAAGTGGGGGGCAGGGCAGAGGGGAAGGGAGAACCAGACTCCATGCTGAACCAGGAGCCAGATGTAGGGCTTGATCATAGGATACGGAGACCATGACCTGAGCTGAAGTCAGACACTCAACCAACTGAGCCCCCCTAGGATTCCCACCGTTATGAGCACTCTTGCATGGGTTTTCGTGTGGGTATATATTTTCATTTCTCTTGGGTTTATACCTAGGAGTGGAATTGCTGGGTCATATGACAACATTTGGAGGAACCATGATCATTTCCATGCCTTCACCTATTGAATGAAAGTTCAGTCCAGCCTTCTTATCTTATTACTATTTTCTGCCTCGAACTTCGAAGTCCTCATTAAAACAAGAAAGGTGTCTTTCTTTCTTTCCTTTTTAAAAAGATTTTTATTTATTTATTTGACAGAGAGAGATCACAAGTAGACAGAGAGGCAGAGAGGGGCAGGGAAGCAGGCTCCCTGCCAAGCAGAGAGCCCGATGCAGACGTCGATCCTAGGACCCTGAGATCATGACCTGAGCCAAAGGCAGAGGCTTAACCCACTGAGCCACCCAGGCTCCCGGTGCATAGTTTTCTATTAGTCAATTGAAATCGTTCCCCAGGTTGTTCAGGGGTTACATCGGGTTTTACTTGGCATCGTGAACGTTTACCTCTGTGTTATGAGATTTGAGAGAGAAGCATGGGAGTTTTTAATCAAATGCTGTGTTGAAGCTCACTATTACATCATGAAGGTGGGGTGCCAGAGATTTTTGCTTCGACTATCATTAATCTCACTACTTCCCAAAGCAAACTATGTTCTTACCTTGATAATAAAGGAAAAAGCAGGTGAGCAGATAAGGACAGAATTTCTCCAGATGAGAGCAGAGAGCACAGAAAGCCTTTGGACCTTTGGAGCAAAGCTTCAGAAAAAAAGACTCCACTCTCCTCCAGGAGCAATCCCAAGAGAGGATTTCGCTGTACTCTGTCAGGGAGAACACGCCATCATACACCAAATGTGGAAGCACTTGGCTCATGTTGAAATCGTTCAGTATCCTCTCTCTGTAACTCATGAGTATTTCTGAGAGCTGCTTGTTCCTCTTCTCCTTTTCTCTCAGTGCTGTTGACTCGCAGTAATAGAACCACGACCCGGCCCCTCCCTCACCCATCCCTGCGTGTAGAGAGCCGGTGAAATGTCTCTCTCCTGGGCCTGGCTGCTCGGCGGCCTCCGCGGGCAACGTCCGCACTGCACGAACATCTGGAGCAGACTCGCCTGCTGTCTGGAATTATGATAGATCTGTGGGGAGAGGGAAGGCCTCGGATTAAACCCGCATGCTGACCCGCGTGGCCCTAAGAGGATTGTACTGCACTGATTAGCCCCTTACATCCCTTAACTTTAAAAGATGAAGAAGAAACAGTCTGGCTACTGCCTGTTGCGTTGAAATTCTTCCTCTCATCCCAGATGCTCGTTTCCCCCTTCAACTCCCCCAAATGGTTGTTTTTAATGTTAAGAACGTAACATGCTCACGGTCTCATCACAATATTGGAAGTGGTTCCAGGAACCCTGTGGCTCATCTTTTCCCACCCCCCTAATTTGGGGTTAGACCTGGGCTTGCGGTAAAACTATAGACGGTAGAGGAGCCAAGAGCCACAGCCAAGAGCCAGTGGTTGTTTAACGGTGTTTCAGTTTTATTCAACTATCTACGGAGTGCTCTTTCTTCATGGCCCGGTCCCCTTCCTCCTAAGAAATTCAAACACTTCTATGTGATCACCTGGTTAAATGATTCAATCCCATGAATGACCCCTCTCCTCTGTTCTGACCCTGGTATCCACTTAATGAAACCAGATTAGAAGAGGGGATTATTGCTGGCTCAGGGGAGGCCTTTGCCACCAGTGACGCCTCATGGAAGATTGCACAGATATAATTCAATTGCTCCAAGCAAGCCTTCATGTTTCTACCTGCCCAGAACCTCCCTGACCCGGAGTAACCCTGGAGTGTCCCTGGTTGGGTCTGCAGGTGACCAATTCTTTGCTTGTTCACACTCTCTCCATCTCCTAGTGTGGGTGAATTATGGCTTTGGGGTCCTTCTCCTACCTGTATCATAAGTCTCTTCTCTCTAAATGTCGCCCTAAGATCAGGTGCAGGTAAAGAGGAATGATTTAAAGAAGTCCGAAGTTCTCTTACATTTTTCCAATTAGGAAATTGATGAAAAGATCAGTGGTTATTGTGATAATTGGTTTGGTTTATAGAAGCAATTAGATATTTTTCCAGAATTGGGGTGGGAGACTTGTTTCTCAGAAATCAAAACTCCCGGGGCGCCTGGGTGGCTCAGTGGGTTAAAGCCTCTGCCTTCGGCTCAGGTCATGATCCCAGGGTCCTGGAATTGAGCCCCACATCAGGCTCTCTGCTCAGCAGGGAGCCTGCTTCTGCCTCTCTCTCTCTGCCTGCCTCTCTGCCTACTTGTGATCTCTGTCTGTCAAATAAATGAATAAATAAATCTTAAAAAAAAAAAAAGAAATCAAAACTCCCTTGGAGTGATCTGATGTGGTAACCACAGAGAAATGCTTCTGACCTCCTGTGTGACCTTGAGAAACCAGTGTGCATGTGTGACTTTCATATGCAAGCTGACCAGTCCAGAGCCCTCCAACCCTAAGCACCTCCTTTATCAGAGGCTCACATTTCAGGCCACCATCCACCTGCCCTAATCACCCCTGGCCTGGGGCCAGATGACTAGGGACAGCCCCTATGTCCCTGAGGCTCCCTACCCCCAAAAGTATGCAAACTAGGCACTCCTCAGCCTGCTTCCTCTGAATTGCCCGTGATTTCCCTGCAGAGTTCACAATAAAGCCTCTCTCACAACTTCCTCCCACTCCTTCCACCTCCTGACCTACCCTGGTGCTTTTACTGTATGGCCCTGTATGGTGTAGCACGCCCCCTCCACTTGGGAATGGTAACAAACTATCTTTTCTATCTTCTTTTTGTTAAGATTTTATTTATTTGACAGAGAGAGAAAGAGAGCACGAGCAGGGGGAAGGGGCAGAGGGAGAGGGAGAAGCAAACTCCCCGCTGAGCAGGATTCTGGGCTCCATCCCAGGACCCGGGGATCATGACCTGAGCCAAAGGCAGACGCTTAACCAACTGAGACACCCAGGCGCCCCACAAATTATCTTTTCATTGGTGGTTGTCTCTTCAATCTGTTGGCCTCAATATACCTGAATAACAATGAACTCTATATTTTGTTATTCATTTGACAGAGAGATTGAGAACGAGCAGGGGGAGTGGCAGGCAGAGGGAGAGGGAGGAGTAGGCTCCCCGCTGAGCAGGGACCCTGATCCCAAGACCTGAGCTACCCAGGCGCCCCTGAACTCTCCATTTAAAGACATCCATTGAAAGTGCACACCTTGGGCTGGGCCGGGACACTATCACGAAGCGCTCTGGGCCTCATGAAGAACGGGGACAGGCAGTGACAGAACCTCGGCCATTGCTTCACTATGAGCAATTAAGGTAAAAGTGCCACATGTTGAAGCTTGGTGGGGGAAAGAGTGCCATCTTGTGGTGCGTTGTGGTCTCTCAGGGCATTTCTTAGACTATTTTAAAAAATTTTTAATTAACATAAAATGTATTATTTGTTTCAGGGGCACAACAAATTTTTTTTTTTTAAAGATTTTATTTATGTACTTGACACACAGGATCACAAGCAGGCAGAAAGGCAGGCAGAGAGAGGGAGAGGGAAGCAGGCTCCCGGCTGAGCGGAGAGCCCGATGCTGGTTCGATCTCAGGACCCCGAGATCACGACCTGAGCTGAAGGCAGAGGCTTAACCCACTGAGCCACCCAGGCGCCCCCACAACAAGATTTTTAAAAGCGGATTTAGGTTCACAGCAAAGTTGAACAAAAATACGGAGTTCTCATCCCCTTGAGGCCCCCTCCCCCCACACAGCTTCCCCACTGTCAACATATTCCACCAGCTGGTACATTTGTTGCAATTATGAACCTGCATTGAAACATTATCATCACTCACAGTCCACAGTTTGCAGTTCACTTTCCGTGTTGTAAATTTCATGGGTCTGGACAAACGTATAATGACATCCATCATTCTAGCATCACATAGAATAATTTCATTGCCCTAATAATCCCCCGTGATCCGTCCATCATCGCTGCTTCCCGCCCCCAACCTCTGGCACCCACTGAGCTTTTTACTGGCTCCAAAGTTTGCCACAGGTGATCTTCACTCTAAGATTTTCTGTATTTGGATGCTCACTTTGTGCCGGTGCGTGATGTAGATTCATGGTGTGTAAGACAGACAGCATCTCTACCCTGGAGCCGAGGTGCAGATAGAGATTAAAAAAAAAAAAAAAGTCAAGTGGACAAATAAAATAATTACAGTATAGCTGAAAAAGAGGCTGAGGGAAAACGAGGGTAGGGCTCCCTTAAATAAAAAGCAGATGAGGCACTTAAGCTAAAACTGCCAGGATGACAAGAAGGCAGATATTACCGTGAAAAGAAGATATTACCAGGAAGGGAAAACTCTCAGCCTCAAGAAACAGGGAGGGCTCCAGAACCAAGGGAGGGGCCTGTAGGATGGGGGTCAAGGGGTAATACTGCAGAGGCCATCACTTAAAAAAAGATTTTATTTATTTATTTGACAGAGAGAAAGAGCACAAGCAGAGGGAACAGAAGGCAGAGGGAGAAGCAGGCTCCCCGCTGAGCAGGGCACCTGATACGGGACTTGATTCCAGGACCCTGGGATCATGACCTGAGCTGAAGGCAGCCACTTCACTGACTGAGCCACCAGGAGCCCTTCAGCTCTTTCATTATCATTATATTTGTTATGCTGACCTGTGATCAGCGATGTTTGATGTTAGTATTGCAATCTTTTGGGGGCACCATAAACTGCAGACGGATAAGACGGCAAATTTAACTGATAAACGTTGTGTGTGTTCTGCCTGCTCCACCAACGGGCTCTTCCCCCAACTCTCTTCCTCTCCTCCAGCTTCCCTTGTGCCATGAGACACAAAGATGTTGAAATTAGGCCAATGAATAGTTTTAATTATTAACTCTAAGTGTCCGAGTGACAGGAAGTGTTCATTGAAGCAGCACACTTGATTGTTGTCTTATTTTAAGAAATCACTACAGTCACCCAACCTTTAGCGACCACCACCCTGATCAACCCGCTGCCATCAACATCAAGACAAGACCCTCCATCAGCAAAAAGGTGATGACTCATTGAGAGGTCGGACGATGGTTAGCATTTTTCAGAAATAAAATATTTTTAAATTAAGGTGTGTACACTTTTTATTAGACATAATGTTATTGCATATTCGACAGGCTACAGTGTAGTAAACCTAAGTATTATATGCGTTGGGAAATAAAAAAAAAAACTTGATTCGCTTTATTGGAATGTTCTTTCCATTGGAGTGGCCTGGAAAGGAACCAGCAACATCTCTGAGATATGCCTATGTTCCTTGTTGCCTTATTTCTACTATTTTCTCTTTATTGCTCTTACCATACATGGGATTCTCCTATTCATTGTACTTTCTGACTGGATATCACTTATGTGTGTGAATACTATTAATTTTTGCACATTTGCTTTATAGCTTTTTTTTTTTTTTTTTTTTTTTTTAGGGAGAGAGAGAAGGAGCCTCTCCCCACTGCTCACAGCAGGTGGGGATGGGAGGGACAGAGAGAGAGGATCTTAAGCAGCTTCATGTCTGACGCTGGGCTCAATCTCACGATCCTGAGATTGTGTTGTGAGCTGAAATCAAGAGTCGGGTGCTTAACTGACTGAACCACCCAAACACCCAGTTTTATACCCTTTTATCTGGATAAATTCTTTTTGATTTTGTGATGATTTTATAAATGATTATTTAGAAGTTTCAAGGTATACTACCATGTCACCTAGTTTAGAGATCATTTATTTCCTCTTTCCCTTAATCTTCTTTTCTCAGCTAGATTCCATTACTCGTACCTCCATAGCAAGATTAAGTGATAGTGGAGTGAGTGGGCAATCGTGTCTGGTTTGTGACTTTGGGGCAAATACCTCTGGGTCTCCCCCTTAAGCTAGAACTTCAGTACTGTGGTTTTATGATTGAAGTATATATCATGTTAAAAAATATAAGCCCATTTCAGGGATGTCTGGGTGGCTCAGTCAGTTAAGAATCTGTCTTCAGCTCAGGTCATGATCTCGGGATCCTGGGATTGAGCCCCACATTGGGCTCCCTACTCAAAAGGGAGCCTGCTTCTCCTCTGCCTGCTTCTCCTCTGCCTGCTGCTCTCTCTGCTTGTGCTCTCTCTCTCTCTGGAAAATAAATAAATAGAATCTTTAAAAAAAAGATTTTTTTACAAGCTTTTATTAGGAATGGGTGCTGCATTCTATCTAAAGCCTTTCCAACATCTATGAAGTAATTAAATGCTTTTCTTTTTAGGCTAATATGATGAATTATATTAATGTATTTTCCATTATCATTGTTGTATTCCTGGACTAAGCCCTACTTGATCATGACATCCTGTTTCCTTTATATAGTGTGGAAACCTGTTCATTTTCACTAACATCGTATTTAAGATTTTTGCACCAGCATTCATAAGTGATGTTGATTAATTTTCTTCTTTCATGTCACCTTTATCGGCTGTAGGTATGTTATGTTTGTTTCATAAAAAAACACTCAAAACATTTTTCTTTATTTCCATACTCTGTGACAATTTATTAGCACCAAGACTCTCTGATCTTTAATGGTTTGATTGAAATCCCCTGAAAATCATCTGAGCCTGATGCTTCTTGTGGGGTAGTTCTTTGATAAAACTTTATTTCTTCTATGAAAACTGGTAGGTCTAAGGTTTCTGTTTCTTCTGGGGTAAACTTTACTTGCTTAAAAAATTATCTATTTCCTTTTGTTTTCCAAGTTTATTTGTAGAGGTATAGAAAGGAGTGTCTTATAACTTATAAAATTTCTTATGTATCAGTAGTTACTTTCTCTGTATCCCTTCTTATCTTGCATATTTATGCCTTTTCCTTTTTTTCTTTGACTGTGGAAATCAGTGCTTGTCTATTTTATTTCTCAGGGTTTGGGATCTTGGTTTACTAATCTGATTGAAAGGTTTTCTGTTCTCTAGCTCATGAATTTCTTCTTTTTTCTTTATTATTTCCTGTGCTTCCTGCCTTCCTTTATTTTGTTGTTATTTTTTTAGGTTTTGAATTGAGAATTTAATTTATTTCTTTTCATTTTTTAAAAAGATTTATTTATTTATTTATTTATTTATTTATTTATTTATTTGAGAGAGAGAGAAAGAGAACACGCTGGGGGAGGGCCAAAGGGAGAGGGAGTGGGAGTCTTCAACAGACTCGATGCTAAGTGTGTAGAGACTGACGTGGGTTCACTCTCAGGACCCTGAGACCATAATCTGAATCAGTCAGTGGCTTAAGCCACTGTGCTGCCCATGTGCCCCTTCATTCTTTTGTTTTTACTGACACAGGTATTAGGGTTATGAATTTTTCTTTCATCACTGCTTTAAATGTATCCCACAGCTTCTTATGTGTGAGTATTTTCGTTATCATTATTTTAAGGAAATTCTGTGATTTCTTTTTCTTCTTTTACTAAAGAGTTGTTTAATAGAGGTCATTTCATTTCCGTGTGGAAGGGCTTTTTAGAAAGTTGTTTCCTTTCTAATTTCCAATTCCATTGTACTGGGATCCAAAAATGTTGCCTGTATTTTCTAGTTTATTGAAGCTACCGAGGTTTTCTTTGGCTCTTGGTATATGATTAATCTTTGTGAAGAATGTTTTTGATATATATGTTAAACTTTTTATTATATTTTGGGGGTCTTTTACATTCTTACATTTCTGTGTGTATACTTGACCTGTCCTGAATAGAGTAATGTGTAAAATTTTCCCATTATTAGTGTTTGATCTCTTTCTCCTTGTATTTCCTGAAGTTTATATTTTATATAGGTGAGTGCTGTGTAGTTTGCCTCATTTATATTTTTAATTGCTATATTGTCCTTGCAGAATGTAACATTTTTTACATTATAAAGTGTCCTTTGTCTCACTGAATTTTTTTTGTTTGTTTTTTTTAGTATTCATATGTTCTAAATATTGCATGGGGCATACTTACACCCCCAATTACTTATCTGAAATTTAAATTTAGCTGTGCATCATATTTTATCTGCAGCGGTAAATATAGACAAGTCCTAGAAATAAGAATCATTGCCAGTACCCAGATTTTGCAAACTAAATATCAGTTAGGCATAGCACCTTGGAGATGTGACAGATCCCATATGCACAGATGAGTCTAGAATATTTTGTCATATCAGAAGGTAAGGCAGGAATGAAATTTCTCAGGAGTCAACTTGTAGAGGCTTCTAGTCCACAAGAGTGCAGAGACATTTATAAACCAGACTCAGATTTTTTTCTTCCTCAGTGAACTGGTGCTACAGAATTTCCCATGAGGCCATTGGAGCTGTGGTCGTATGGGTGACTGTGTAACTAACTTGTGCCTTTAGACTGTTTGAGCCTGACACTATGTGTACGTCTTGATTTGATCGTGGAGTGGTAATATACATGCTTAAACGTAGGGCTTGGTGGGTCAGACAATGCCCAGCTCATGATGGACAATTTAGGTAGGTTAGTAACTTGATGGCCCATGATCAAGAGAATGGTCTCCACTGTGGTCCAGGAGCAAACCAGAAACTTCTTCTCAGAAATAAAGAACGACATGTGCTTTTCCCCAGTCCTAAAAGACTACGCTGTGATTCCTTTATAAGTTCTGTCAGAGGTTACGCATACTGCTCTTACCTATAATGGATACTTCCAACACCACCAAATCTGTTGATTCATTGTGGTCCATGGGTAAACGTAACTAGCATGCAGCTTGACCTATTTAGAACCTTCTGCTCTCGCTCCTTCTCAAAACTACAGTCTTTTGAGCTACACAGTAATTGGGTCAGAGTAACATATGTGCTCAAATGAGGTATACATTGTCTCTAAAATCCAGAGGCCCCCTAGGCATTGTGTCTCTTAGTGAGACAAGTCAAGATTCAGCAACTTTTCCTTCACCCTAGAAATGACATCTCTAGATGCCTTGACCTACTGGGCCCCCAAGAATTTCGCTGAATGGCAGTCTCCTGCAATTTTTAATTTTGGGATTTATTTCCCTCCCTATGTCTTTCATGTGCCTTCTCAAGGTGACTATTGTATAGTTGACCGTTGAACAACAGGCTTGAAACGCATGGGTCCACTTACCTACGGAATTTTTTTTTTAATAAATACAGTAGAGTACTGAAAGTGTGTTTTTCCTTCCTTATGATTTTCTTAATAACATTTTCTTTTTTCTAGCTTTCTGATTAGTAAGAATATAGCACATAATACATATAACATACAGTGTATGTGTTAATTGGCTTTATATTACTGGTAAGGCTTCTGGTCGACTTCCAGTCTTTTGTTATTCATAGTTAAGTTTTTGGGGAGTCAAAAGTTATATGCAGATTTTTCACTGCACAGGGCGGTGATGTCCCTAACCCTCATATTGTTTAGGGGGTCAACTGTGTTTGCCATTTCATGTGATGTCCTCACCAAGTAGAATCAGCAGTATATTTTTCATGATAGGACATTGGCACGATGTCTTTGAGATAGAGCAGCAATCAAAGTCCTTGAGGACTATATTATGACGTAAAGCTAGAGAGTCCTAGGTTGAAATGATGAATGTATTGCTTGTCTTGCCAACTGAATGAAAACTGCTTTTGATGGCCTTTAACTAATAGGTATAAAGTAAAAGCATTAGCCAGATCAATAGCTGCAGGTAAGGTACCAGAGATTCTGCTGACTTACTCCACCAATGAAAGTATATCTGGAAGAGGAGCTGCTACTAGAGTAACCGTCTAATTAAATTAATGACAATCCACTATAATTCTTCATCCATTTGCCTTCCCCAAAGGCCAAATAAGGGAGGCAAATGGAGGTGTGGTGAGACTCACCAGCTGTACCTTTCAAGTCACTGAGGGTGACAGTAATCTCTGCAATTCCTCCAGGACTATGGGATTGCTTTCGGTTGACTATTGAGAAAGTTCTAGTGGTTCCACTTGGTCTTTTCTACCAGACTAGCTTTAAGTCCATGGGTCAGGGAACCACTGTGGACAGTCTGCCAGTTGCTGAGTATGTCTATTCAAACCCTGCTTTCTGAAACTGGGGAAATAACCACAGTAACCTGATGAGCTCACCATCAGGTAGATCCTAGCCCAAACCTGGAAACAACCCAAATGTCTAACAACACACAAACGGATAAACAAATTGTGGTATAGCCATATAATGGAATATTATCAGGGGTAGGTGAGGGGGTGAACAACAGATATACCCACAGTGAGATAGATCTCACAATTATGCTGAATGAAAGGAGCCAAAAAAAAAAAAATACCAGTACATAGTATATGATTCCATTTACAGAAAACTCTAGAAAATGCAAACAAATCTTTAGCAACAGACAGCAGATCACTGGTCGTCTCAGGATGGGAGGTAGAGGCTGAAGAGAGACAAATTACAAAGGAGGTTGAGAAAACTTTTGAGGGGGGCCCTAAGCAGGGCGATAGCATTTGATCATACATGAGTCATGATGGAATGGGAGGAGCGGGAACCAGATGGCAGCAGGTTGAGAAGTGACTGGAAAGAGGGTGCAGGCAGTGAGTCTGTGTTACTCTGTCCAGAAGCTTACTAGGGAAGAGAAGAAAAAGATAGCGTGGTTTCAGTGCCATACATTATAGAACTTCCTGCTGGGAGCTGTTTGTGATTCCAGTTAGCTTACCCCAATTAGCTGGCCCCCTCAGCCCCTGGAATGCAGTTCTGCTCCCAGAGTGGCATTCATTCGCCTCTCCACCTTTCTAATAACTGCCAACCTTTATTTTCCAGAGCAATTGCTCTCTGTGTTAATCTCATCAGTCCAACTAAGTTCTCCCATTTTGGAATTCTGATGGCCTTTATTACCTCTATTTAATCATATGATGTGTTCAATTAAATTTTACCAATGTTGAAAGGCACCATAGTGTTAAGTACATAGATACTGGCATCAGATTATCTGAGTTTGAATCTCAGCTCTGTCGTACAGTGGTTGTGTGACCTTGGTTAAATCACAGCCTCTCTGGGTGCTTGGGTGGCTCAGTTGTTAAGCGTCTGCCCTCAGCTCAGGTCATGATCCCAGAGTCCTGGGATCAGGCCTTCATTAAGAAGCCTGCTTCTCCTTCTCCCATTCTCCCTGCTTGTGCTCCCTCTCTCACTGTCTCTGTCAGATAAATAAATAAATAAATGCAACAATTAAAAAAAACCAAATAAATAAATGAATATTATAAATATACATATGTAAATAAATATACATATTACATAATCTATATATTATAAATAAATAAATTTATCTCAGATAAATAAATAAATAAAATCTTTTAAAAATCCCAGTCACTTAGCCTGTGATTCAGTTTATCCATCAATATACTGGACATAATAATAGTATTTCTTGCTATAAGTACTAGAGGACTTAGTAATTATCAAGAGCTGAAAACAGTGTTTGCCACATTCTAAGCCCTAAGAATGTTAATAACAATCAATTTGTGTTCCTCTTACAGGAAGGTTCACGCTCACAGTTACATGGTATACAGGAATGTCGGTGGCGTTTGCCTTAACCTGTAGCGAGGAGCTAGCAATTGCCCGTGAGCTTTAAACTTCCTTAGAGGTCTTCCGTGCCCCCTGGCTGCACTTGGTCAGCTTCGGCATGAGAGCCAGAGATGGTGGACTCTCAACAGTCACTTTTCAGAACCTAGTCTCAAGTTGGAAGGATGGTGACGGCCAGAAAAAGAGCCACGCTAGGGATCTTCCCCAGATTTTGGCCAATTTGCGTTTCAACCAACTCAGGGTGATATTCATGGCTAGCCCCGAAGGCGCGGTCAGCCTTTTCAGTCCCCACGCCACTCTCCACGTCCTGACCACTCCGCGTGACCACCGCGCCCGGACCACCCCCACCACTGCACTCCAGCAGCGAGCCCAGCCTCAGCCCAGCCCTGCACTCACCCCACCCCTCGCCCCGCCTCCTGGCGGCTCCTATAATCCTAGCCCTGCAGTGTCCCGCCCCACCTCTGCCCGTCAGGCCGCCTCCCCGCGGCTCCTATAGTCCCCGCCCTGCAGTGAGCCCCGCCCCTCCTTTTCCCGTCGCCCCGCCTCCCCCATCGCCCCGCCTCCCCCATCGCCCCGCCTCCCCGCGGCTCCTATAGTCCCTGCCCCGCAGTGTGCCCGGCTCTGCCCCTCTCTATTGCCCCGCCTCTCCTCGCTCCGCCTCCCCGCGGCTTCTACGGGTCCAGCCTGCCGAGAGCCCCGCCCTCCGTAACTCCACCTCCCCGCGTCTCCTATAGTCCCCGCCCTGCAGTGAGCCCTGCCCCTCTTCTCCTCGTCGCCCCGCCTCTCCGTGACGCCCCGCCTCCCCTCTGTGTTCTGTAGCCGCGCCGCTCTCTCCCACTCCTCGCGGTGGCCACTGCCTCCACGCCAGCGACTGCCCACTGAGCGGCGTCGGTGGCTTGGGGAGCCGGCGGACATGGCGGCCGAGGCCGTGGCTTCACGCCTGGAGCGGCAGGAGGAGGACATCCGCTGGCTATGGGCGGAGGTCCAGCGCCTAAGGGACGAGCAGCTGAACGCGCCCGACCGCGGCCAGGCGGAGGGGCCGTGCCTGACGCGGGAGGTGGCGCAGCTCCGGGCGGAGAACCGCGACCTGCGCCACCGCCTCTACCGCCTGCGACTGTGCCTCGCCGAGGAGCTGAGCCAGCAGGCGAAGCTGGAGAGCGCGGCGCCGGCGGCGGCGCAGGAGGCCAGGCGCGCGGCGGCGGGCGCGCAGGTAACGGGGCGGCGGGGTCGCTGCGGGGAACGCGGGCAGGTGCCGCCTAGAGCCCCGGGCGGGCGGCGCGGCCGCGGGTGCCGGTGATCCCGCCGGAAGGACGGGTGCGGCCGCGGCGCGCTGCAGGGCCCGAGCCTCACGGAATGATGCGCTGTGCACCTGCTACAGCCCAGGGAACCAGGGAGGAGCCTGGACACCGTTTGGAGCCCTGTATTTCCAGCAGTCGCCGGACTGACTGAATGGTGTCATTTCTCAGCTTTTCCAGTAAATAGCCACTATTTTCTTCGGTAGCAGAAATAGCATTTTCCTTTCTTTGAAAAAAATGCTGGAATGTTTAAAACTCACTATTTCCTTAGCAGGAAGACCAACAGCTACGTAAATAAACTCATCCATTCCGTCTAATGAATGGCTGGTTCTGAGCTATTTACGACAGGTGGTTTTGGTTTTTGTTTTTGTTCACTTGGTGAGAGCTGTATATTTAGCTTTATTATTTAATAGAGTGCTTTAATATTTTGGTCCATTGAAGGACAAATTATTGTCGGGTAACATAATACATTTTCTGAAGTTCTAAAAGCTTTCTCAGACTGCGGGATGTTCTTGAGTTCTTTACCAAGGGTAACTGTAGTGCAACATCTTCCTAAAATAATGCATTTAGAGTGCAGCAGCAGCTACACAAGCATTTTCCAGCGACATTGTGTTTGAAGTTTAGGGGGAAAAAACTTTAGAGAGCAAAATATGTTAAATATACTAAGCAAGAGTGTGTGAAAATGCACAGACAGGAAGGATGGAATCCCAGCAAATGACTTGCCCATCTAGAGTTTTAGGTGGTGGTCAGGGAAGCCCAGCGTCCAACGTGAGACACCAGCTGACAGCTGGCATGTCCCTCTCCTGTTTCTGAGGTGTTCCTTTTTCTCCACATTGGCATGAGTTATTTATAACTTACCTTTATTTCTCAGCCTCCTTCCAGTCAAACCCAAGAAAAGAATGCTAAGGTGAAGGAGGAAAGCAGGCCTGAGAGCGAGGTGAGTTGTTGCTACGGAAATAACGTAAAATACTCCATGTCATTTAAATATGCTGATACAGTTAATTGCCTGATTTTTAATTAAAACATAATTACTAATTAAATTATGACACTAGTAGTATATTCAAAACCTTGCAAACCTTAGCTACCAGATGTCTTAACTTTGAGCTGAGCCAGCCACAAAGAACCAAGACGAAGTGCTTCTTTGTCTATTTAAGCTGAGATAGCAGAGCTTTTCTCTTGTGTTAAGGAAATTAGCCACCATATAAATCATGAAAACAAACCAGAGTAGGTCTTGAGCATAAACACTTGACAGGAGCAAAGGAGGAAAACCCGGCCTCAGGGGGATCAGTCTGGTTGAGATCCCACAAACAGGAAAGACAACTGAGAATGAAGTGGGGCGGCATATGGGTAGGTGGTGAATTGTGGAACTGTGCATCCATGGGCGTTGAATGTACAGTAGAGGGAGATATGGCAGTTAGAAGAGGTAGGCTTTGAGCTGGACCCTGAGACATAAGGAGGTGGAAAGTGAATGGGAGGAGAGTTAAAAAAAGACCTGGGGTGTGCAGAGAATGGGGTGAGCCTTACTGCAGGTTGAACTGGTAGAAAAAAGTGGGCTGCGTATGTGAACCTTCTTGTATTCTAACAACTTTCAGGTGACAAATCAACCAGATTTTGTGAAAGAAAGATTGAAGCTGTTTGAAATATTGAAGAAAGACCATCAGCTCCCATTTGCCGTTACTGACAAAAAGGGGAACATAAACAACGTGATCACAGTGAGAGTGGCTGATGGGAAAGCAGTGGAAGGGGAAGTCTGGAAAACGACACCTTATCAAGTGGCTACTGAAATTAGGTAAACCATAGTTTGAAGAAGATAGTCATTATTCAGTATTGTGCCACAGCTTGGTGACAGTGTGTTCCTCAGGGACCATGAAAATATTTTTTTATTACGTGAATAAATTAAATGTCATTAATTTTTCCCATCTGGCTTTGAAAGAGGACATTTAAATAAGTAATTGAATACCAGGATAAAATTTCTTCCTCTTTAAAATGTCCATATTTTAAAGTTCTTATCTTTTTTTTAAAGATTTTATTTATTTGTCAGAGAGAGAGAGTGAGAGCAAGAAGAGGGAGTGACAGGCAGAGCTGGTAGGGGCAGAAGCAGGCTCCCTGCTGAGCAAGGAGCCAGATGTGGGACTCAATCCCGGGACCCTGGGATCATGACCTGAGCCGAAAGCAGGTAACTGAGTCACCCAGGTGTCCCCATATTTTAAGGTTCTAAGAAAAATATATAGTAGAGAAAAATGTATAATCTTGACAGGTCACGTTACATTGACTTTGTTCATCATCAAGATATTTCCATGAGATTTTACTGATCTTTTGCTGGACTTGACTCCAAGTCTTCGAACCACGTTGGGGAGATCCCTGAAGGTTTCCAAGTCTGTTTCCTTTTATCTCTGTGGAATAATAATGCTTTTCCCTTTTATCTAATGAGGTTGTAAAAGTTAAGTAAAATCCTGCATGTGAAAAATACTCTGAAAGTTAAAGTGCTTCTAGAAACAAAACAACTTATTATAGATTGAAGATGTATGTGTTAGAGCTATTATCAACCCTGGAATAAGTACTTTGGCTTTCCTAGAAATTAGATACATTAGTGAAGTTACATTATTTTTTTTTAAGATTTTATTTATTTATTTGACAGAGACCACAAGTAGGCAGAGAGGCAGGCAGAGAGAGAGGAGGAAGCAGGCTCCCCGCTGAGTGGAGAGCCTGACATGGGGCTCGATCCCAGGACCCTGAGATCATGACCTGAGCTGAAGGCAGAGGCTTAACCCACTGAGCCACCCAGGCGCCCCAAGTTACATTATTTTGACCAATATTAATTTCCAGCATTAAATATAAATCTATAGAAGCTATAGCTCAAGACTGCCATGTAAATAAACTTGTACTATTTAAAAAGCAAGTTTTTTCAGCAATTGAAATCTTCAGATTTCCTTGGAAAACAATAATTAAAATTATACATATATTTTTTTCCATCCCATCATATTTGTACTCTAATGGCCTCTCCCAACCTGTTCCATGTTTTCCAGGAGAGATGAATAGGTGTGCTGGGGAAAAATGGGGTTTGAGGCAAAAATAAGTTTATGTTTCTTCACGGCGAGTCAGTTTGCATGTTGGCATATTAGAGACTAAGAAGTTCTGCATGAAAGAAACCTGTTAAAACTTGGGAAACAAAGTTATTTGATTATAGGATGGCTTCTTCATTGTGCCCTTAATTATCTGCATTTCCACAGGGTACCAGCTTACAAACCCCACAATCAAGTTTCATGAGAGAGGGATTGCAGGAATGTCTAAAAAGTAAAGTTAGCCAAAACCGAAAGATGAGCAAAGCTGGTATATCAGGCAAACCTGGTAAGAACAAAGCAGCGATCATAATATTACTATGAGACACCAGAATTCATCTCTGTGTTCATCTCTGTGTTTGTGATCCCCTCCAGGGGTTTCTGATGCAAGTCCCAAGTTTGAGAACCATTAAGTTAGGCTAAACGGCTGTTTCAAGAGACCCCCACCCAAAGATCATTGTTTGAATAAGGTAGACATCACATGCTCTCATATGACAGTCCAGAGGTGACCAGTCCAGGCTGGTGGACATCTCTGGTCCATGCAGTCATTTATGGACCTGGGTTCCTTCTGTCTTGTTGATCTTCCATCCTCTTCCGGCTTGTCCGGAAGCTGAGTTCATGGACTCAGAGACTCACTCGCAGGCAGGGGGAAGACAGCTGAGGACCAATGATGCTTTGAGGGCCAGACTCCACAGCGGCACACTCTGATTTTCTCTAACATCCTATTAGCTCACCTTTAGTCACTGGCCACCCTAGCAGTACGAGAGAAAGGGAAATGTCACCCTTGCTCGCCAGCCACATATCCAGCTAAATAAAGCATTCTCCCCATGGAAGAGGGAAATCCTGGCTTAGGGGACAATGTCTGCCACAATGTGCCCCTGTGGCATCCAGGAATCCGTGAAATCCCTTTTTCATCATCCAGCACACTCCGTCCCTCCCCAGGCAAGACAGCTCTAGGTCCCATCAGCTGAGAGCGTGGGATTTCCATCCAAGTGATGTGCAGAGCGCTCCGTGAGGCTGGTCCCTTACGTTCTAGCAACAGATAAGCTGGCAGACAGGGTTGCCCACCCCACATGTATATACAGTGGTGGAATACACAGGAGGCCACCACGATTGAAGTGTATCTGGAAGAAAGAGGAAGGAGCACTAGGGGATCAGGTAGTGGAGGGAAGCCGTCAGATCCTGCTGGCAGTGATGGGGAAGGCCCTCAGTGCTTGGGTCAGCCCGTCTGGCCGCCCTCTGTTTTCTGGTCCACAGTCCCCCAGAGGCCCGGATTTTGCTCTTTGGGAGGTTCCTCGTTGTCTATCATCCTCATCAGCCACATCTGAAGTACAGGACAGTTTGTCCCTGAGGCTGTACCCAGTTCCTGCTGGTGCACACTTGGGGGCTCAGAGCTCCTTTAAAGGATCTCACAGTCACAGGTGTTTGTAAGCAGGGCTTGTCCTTTGGCAGTCCCGATCTTTCCAGGATAGTAGGCTTCTGGGCTGTTTGCTTCTAAATCAGCTCCACATGAACTGATCTTGCTTAAGGAATTCTTCTACACAGAGACTTCTCAGCTTTCTTTTTTTTTTTTTTTTTTCCTGGCTTTTGGCTTGGCTCATTCCTCTGTCCCTCAGTTTAATGGCCTGAGGTCCCATGAAACCACAGGCTGTGGGAGGGCAGCACCCTTACTCTGATCCCTGCAGTGGGCCTCGCCCCTATTGTCAGCCTTGATGTGTGGCCTTTGAGAATGTCCCTCCTGCCATTTGGGACGAAAGACTGTTTCTCCAATCTGGCACAGCCCCACATTTCTGGACTCTTAGTCAGTTTGGATTACAGGCCACAGGCAGAACCTCTCTTGGCAAAGTCCCGTCCCTTCCATCTCCGCCTGCAAACCGGATACTTCTTACTTGGGCTGAGCTTGGTGGGGTGGTATTTTGCAAAAGCTGCAGTAGCTGTCCCGCGTTTACCAACATTCTGCCTTTCTATGCCTGCTTCCTTTTGTGCTGCAGGCTTGTGAGCCCCTTAGTTTGCTTTCAGGCTTTACCAAATACGTTCTCAACTATTGAATCAAATTATCTATCAATATTTGATACTTACCAAATATCGAGTATCAAATGATGCCACGGCAAGGGGCATTGGCTTTCCACATCTCACTGCGCATTTGCTAAGCCAGTGCCGCGTGTTTTGGTGTTCACCTCGGGTCCTCAGTCTTCTGTATTAGTTAAGATCAGGCTAAGTCACCGCGACAGAGGCCACAAAAAATTCAGTGGCGTAAATTGGATCAAAGTCTTTCTCTGGTAGCAGTCTGGCGGTGCGGGGTACCAGCTTGGCAGGGCAGCACTCCTCTCCATAAGTCATCTGGAAACCTGAATTCCCTCCGTTTGGTTGAATCATCAGTGTGTACATTCCGTGTCGCGCGGTCTGCATGGTCCTGGGGAACAGTGCGCATGCGCTGTGGTGCGCTGAGGGCGGGCAGGGGATGGAGAGGGGTTCTCCGAGGTCTTAAGGCTGAGATGTGGAAGTGCTACAGGCCACTTCCGCTTGCATCTGTTGCTTCCAGACCTAGTCACATGGCCACATCTGGCTGCAAGGAAGGCTGCAAACTCCTGCCCAGGAAGGAGGGAAAGGATTTGAAGAACCCTTAGCAGTCTACACAGCCATTAAAAATGAAAATAAAATTCTACTACATTAATAACAGTAGCTAGCATTTAGTAAGAAGTCTTTGTCGTGAGTATGGCCTTATTTAATCCTTAGGATAAATGGATGAGGAAGCGCCTCTAAACCCCATTTTACAGATGAGAATGTTGAGGCTGAGAGAACACTGTTCAGTGTTCAAACCCAGGTTGGTCTGACACCGGAGCAGGTGCTCTTAAACCACAGCTCTGTACCGCTGCTCGCCTTACAGAAGTGCAAGTCCACACATCATACTGGAAAGAGGACACAGTCTCATAGTACCTGACATTATGAGGGGACAGAGAAAAGGTATCCTTGCACCTTCCCCAGTTGGAAAATTTGGCAGACTATTCCAGCAGAGGTCATTAAGGCACACCTCCCTGACCCAGCAGTCTTACTTCAGGAATTTTTCCTGAGGAAATGACTGGGAACTAAGATGTGTGTTCAAGAATGTCCACTGCAGTATTATTTGTCCCCAAACAAAACAAAGCAAAACCCCCCACAAAGAAATACCCAAAATGCCCAGCCACAGAGGATTCAGTAAGTAAGTCTTACTAGTGTGTTTCTCAGGTGTGTCTGTTGTCAGGGAAAATGTGTGACTTTACTGTGTTTAAAAAGTACATTACCAAATAACATATCCAGAATGGTACTATTACTGGGTTTTTATATTGGTATATATATATATTTATCAAAAATTGTGATAGGACATACAACAAAATGTTAACAGCAATTTCTGGGTTGGTTTTTTTTTTAAGATTTTTTTATTTATTTATTTGACAGACAGAGATCACAAGCAGGCAAGAGAGGCAGGCAGAGAGAGAGGAGGAAGCAGGCTCTCCGCAGAGCAGAGAGCCCAATGTGGGACTCGATCCCAGGACCCTGGGATCATGACCCGAGCAGAAAGCAGAGGCTTTACCCACTGAGCCACCCAGGAGCCCAATTTCTGGGTTCTTCATGTGTTTTTCTGTCAATAATTTTCAAACAGTAAATGTGTGTGTGTGTGTGTGTGAGAGAGAGAGAGAGAGAGAGAAGGATGGGTGGATATAGAAAAAAACTAGAAAGACATGTACTAAAATGTTAGGAATAGTTATTTCAGATTGGTAAATTCAGATGTGATTTTTATTTTGTTCCTTGTGTTTTCTTTTTTCCAAGTATTGTTGTTGTTGCTGTTGTTTTTTTATGGTGGATGTATAATACTTTTGTATTTAAAATAAATATTATGAATTAAAAAATCTATTCTGTTAGTTTACATTTGTACTTCCTATTCACTTAAGAAAAAAACCCTGGAAATTATTCTAATCTTTTGTTTTAATGAATCATTGTAGAATGTGATAAGGTTAACTCCCAAGTGACTTTTCTCTTACTAGTCCAGAACTGGCTGAAAGCACAGTTGTAGCCAAAGTAAATGGTGAACTGTGGGACTTGGACCGTCCATTGGAAGGAGATTCCATTCTAGAGCTGCTTACATTTGATAATGAGGAAGCTCAAGCTGTAAGTATTTAAAATCCAATCAACAAAACAAACTTTGTATTATAAATGATATTATGCATGAAGAAACATATTAAAGTCAAGAATGATGAGTTTTGTAACCTTCTAAGACTTAAAATTTGTTTATTGGTGTTTAGTATGTATTTCATGAGTTTCTATGGATTAAGTACAAATATATATATCAGCTTTTAAAGAAGCCCCAATTTATCATTTTTTAAAATAATTGTTTCCTTATGCTATAATGCTTTATTTTAAAATCAATGTATATTCCAAATGAAGTTTAATAGATTCTTGAAAATGGGTCTACTTTATAATACAGTATGTGTAGGAGAGTTTGAAAACTTACCAAACCTCAGATAGCCTTTAAATAGTTATTAATGTACTATTCTGTAAAATAGATAGCAGATTTTCATGAAGGTCTCTGATATGCATCGTTAGTTTGACTTTGTAGTTTTCTCTTCACACAGCCCATTATCCACCTAAAACCTAACCTATTAGCTTAGGTTACATTAATTTTGAAACTTAGGCTGAATTTCTTGAATTATTAACCCAAACTTATAAGAAGCATATTATTATTACTTTTCCTTTTAATACATGTGAGGTATAATAATCCAATAGCTAAATAATACAATATTTAAAAAATCACATTTAAAAGTGATTCAGAAAGAGCAATTTTTAGAAGAAATACATAGCATATATGTATCATTTAATTTTTCTTGTGAGTTGTTAACACCTGTCTCTTTTTAAAAATTTGTTATTATTTTTTTTAATTTTTTTTCAGCATAACAGTATTCATTGTTTTTGCACCACACCCAGTGCTCCATGCAATAACGTGTCCTCCTTAATACCCACCACCTGGCTCCCCTAACCTCCCACTCCCCGCCCCTTCAAAACCCCTCAGGTTGTTTTTCAGAGTCCATAGTCTCTCATGGTTCACCTCCCCTTCCAATTTCCCTCAACTCCCTTCTCCTCTCCATCTCCCCATGTCCTCCATGTTATTTGTTATGCTCCGCAAATAAGTGAAACCATATGATAATTGACTCTCTCTGCTTGACTTATTTCACTCAGCATAATCT
>PISX010000004.1:665132-683026 GCA_004024625.1 Mellivora capensis | reverse complement strand
CTTATCCATTCGTCTGTTGAAGGGATCTTGGTTCTTTCCACAGTTTGGCGACCGTGGCCATTGCTGCTATAAACATTGGGGTACAGAGGGCCCTTCTTTTCACCACATCTGTATCTTTGGGGTAAATACCCAGTAGTGCAATTGCAGGGTCATAGGGAAGCTCTATTTTTAACTTCTTGAGGAATCTCCACACCGTTCTCCAAAGTGGCTGCACCAACTTGCATTCCCACCAACAGTGTAAGAGGGTTCCCCTTTCTCCACATCCTCTCCAACACACGTTGATTCCTGTCTTGCTAATTTTGGCCATTCTAACTGGTGTGAGGTGGTATCTCAATGTGGTTTTAATTTGAATCTCCCTAATGGCTAGTGATGATGAACATTTTTTCACGTGTCTGATAGCCATTTGTACGTCTTCATTGGAGAAGTAACACCTGTCTCTTAACTTCATCTCAGATGTCATCCCTAGTCTTTAAAATTTTATAAATTCCCTCAGTCGGCTGACTAGCATCTAAGGCTTTGGAGGCACACATAGGCACTATAGGGCTGCAGTGGACAAAGCCTGGAGACTCCCACTTCCAAGAGTTTCAAGAGTTTACATTCAGTGGGAGGAGGTAGTAACCAAGAAAACAAACAACTAAAGGTTTCAGATAGTGTCAGTTTCTGGAGAAGTCAAATAGGGGCTGGAACCAAGAGCCACCATGACAGCTGGCACGGCAGTTACTTTTGATCCTCAACTAAGGCCCCAGATCCCACCTGAAATCCTTACTTACACCTTCCCACACTGGCTGGCTCTTGGTTTATCTGCACGTGTCGCTCCTGAGACTCTTGGAACTTTTTCAATCTGCCAGGTACTGGGATGGTAGGGGATGGATGAACTACCAGCTTTAATGTTCTGTGGAGATGTGGGCATCTTTGGGGTTTTCCCTCCTTGCATTCAGTGCCCTCATGAAAAAGAAATCACTTGTTATCACGGGAAATCTTTCTAGGGTGCCGAACCAGCAGGCCCCTCTGCTTGCTGTGCTCAGAACATGGTAACTGACATCAGATTGTAGGGTTTCCATAAATATGTGTGGTTGTTGATGCAAATGATAATAGGTAAACACATTCACCAAATGTTTATTTGCCAAACAATTACCCAGTGACCCTGGCCCCTTGAGTCCCCGGTTACCCTAGCACACAGGTAGGTTTTAATCCCTATTTTACAGATGAAACTCAGAATGGCAAAGTAACTTTTCCAAGATCTTGATGCTTCTTTTAGTAACAAAGATTTTTGTTGTTGTTCTGGGAATTTATTTTCCTGTTACTATGGACATATTAAGATACTGAACATAAAGCAACTTATGAATATTTAGCACGTATCCATGAAAAAGAAACCCTATAGAAAAGCAAATCTTGAGGGGCGCCTGGGTGGCTCAGTGGGTTAAAGCCTCTGCCTTCATCTCAGGTCATGATCTCAGGGTCCCGGGATCGAGTCCCGCATCAGGCTCTCTGCTCGGCAGGGAGCCTGCTTCCTCCCTCTTTCTGCCTGCCTCTCTGCCTACTTGTGATCTCTCTCTGTCCAATAAATAAATCTTAAAAAAAAAAAAAAGAAAAGCAAATCTTGAAAATTCAGATCTAAAACAATGAGACATTAATCATTTTTAAAAGCATTTTTTGCCTATGGAAAAATTTAAGACCTTTTATATTGTAAAAGATGATTCTATTTGTAAGACTAGTTAGAGGATAATATAATGTACAGAAGAAACTCTTGCTGCCCTGTAGATAAGTTCATATAGAAAAACGACAGGAAGAATATTCACGTAAAGCTGATACATGCACACACAACAGAAACAAGGGGCATTCTATAAGATGGTAACAGCTTGCAAGTTTAAACCATAGCTAATGGTATTTCCTTTTGTAAGCATATTGTCCAGCAAAAGAATATGTGTAGGTGTTTATTATTCTGCTTTAAATCTTCGGGGGAAGTCCCAGGGAAACGGGTCATGGTGGTTTCTTCCAATCCCTCAGGGCTTGAGTCGGGCTTCGCCCCCATTTCAATGGCCACTTCCCCCCTCCCCACCAATCCTCTGGATTCTCTCAGCAGAAGTTACAATGACCCATGCCCTTCTGTTAAGGTCCTTCATGCCACCATTGCTTTCCTGGCTTCATTCCCACCCTTGGCTCTTTCTCAGTCTCCTTCACTGGCTTTTTCTCCTTCATCTGCGGGCAGAGTGGAGAGTTCCCCGGTGCTCAGTTAGAGCACCCTCTGTCTTTAGATTCCCGTTCCAAGCTGCCCTGTGTGTTCACGGTCCGCAGTCAGTTCTTCTGTCTGTAGCTAGACACGTCTCAGTCTTGTGTACACTGCTGCCCGTGGGATAGCTCCAGCCAGAGAGATCGTACGGGGATCTTCAGCATGGCCACAGTGGAAGCCTTGATTGCGGCCCCAGAATGGATTTCTTCCCTGTCTGCCATCTCAGGGTGCACCTCCACGCCACACCTGATGGCTCAACCTGGAGTCTCGGAGGCTGCATGTGATTGCTGCCTGCTCCCTCCACACCAGTCTCGAATTAATGAGTAAACCATTAATTTCCTGCCATGTCTTTTTTTTTTTTAAGATTTTATTTATTTATTTGACAGATCACAAGTAGGCAGAGCAGCAGGCAGAGAGAGGGGGAAAGCAGGCTCCCCGCTGAGCAGAGAGCCCGATGCGGGGCTCGATCCCAGGACCCTGGGATCATGACCTGAGCTGAAGGCAGAGGCTTTAACCCTCTGAGCCACCCAGGTGCCCCTCCTGCCGTGTCTTGAATCTGGCCACTTCTCCCATCTCCACTGCCACCATCTGAGAGTCTACGATGGCATTATTCTAGCACGACCCGGGAAAACTGCCCACCTGCTGTCCTGTTCCCCTAAAGTCCCTTCCCATACTGCTACCAAATGATGTTTCAAAATGTAAATTGAATGATTTCTTTTCTGCTTAAAGCCCTTCACTGCATCTCATTACATTTAGAGTAAAACTCAGCCTCCTTCCTCCCCAGCCCCTCCCCCACCCCAGCTCCGCTCCAGGCTTGCGTGGTTGCTGGCCCTTTCTTCCCTCCGAAGCCTTTCTCAGGCTACCCTGCTTTGTCCCTTACATGTTAGCCACGTAGGCCTTCCCAACTCCCTGTGCAGGCAGAGCCTTCACTGTTACTCTTCATGACAGTGCCCTGTCCATCTCCCCTTAAATGCTCTTCTCACCTTGTGATTATGCCCTTGACCTAGTTTATTGATGCTTGTCTCTCCCACACTGTGCTGCAAACTGCATGAGAGCAGTGACTCCTTTTCTTTCACTGTTGTATCCCCGGCACCTGACTCAGTATTCGGCTCAACAAATATCTAGGTGTGGACAACGCACCAAAGAAGAGACTTGGGTTCATGTTAACAGTTACTTTGCCCTCCCAGGACCATCCGGAGCAAAGGGGCTGTGCCCAGGGACTGACACTCTGGGCCTCTTTGCAGATCCTACCCCAGCCTAAGGCCGTGGGTTGGAATTGCACGTAGCCTGCCCAGCCAGCCAGCTACCTCTGTTTCGATCAATTTTACTTGTCAAACAGCTTTCTCATTGTAATGTTTCCTATTTAATAAGGGAAAGGAGGGGCTGCCAGTGGACTCCACTGTCTTGCTTCTTTGGCACCTATATTTGATGACTTCAGTTAGCTTTAGTTTATCCGTAAGCCATCCATTCCTTGGGCATTCAAAACCAGATTCAAAACCCATCTTTCTGACTTTGGAGACCTGTAGAGCAGCCCATGGACGGTGGTAAAAGAACTCACGTGTGGGCTGCCCAGGGCTCTCAGGCAGCCAGCCGGCATTCCCAGGCCACACTTGTCTCCCTCCAGAGCCATCTTGTCAAAATCCGTTCAATTTTTTAAATTGTGGTAAGAACATTTAAACATGAGATGTACCCTCCTAACAAATTTTCAAGTGCGCAGTACAGTATTACTGAACGATAGGGACCACATTCCACAGCAGGATTCTAGAACTTGTTCGGTTTGCGTAACTGAAACTGAAACAGCTCCCATCTCTCCCCCCGACTCCCAGACCTTGGCAGCCACCATTCCACTCTCTGCTTCTAAGAGTTTTTACTTTTTTAGAGACCTCATATAAGGGAAATCCTGTCCTTTTGTGGCTGGCTTATGTCACTTAGCTTAATGTCCTGCAGGTCTTTCCATGTTGTTGCCTATGGAAGGACATCCTTCTTTCTTTAAGTCTAAATAATATTCCTTTGTACATTTATACCATATTGTCTTCATCCATTTACACATCAGTGGACGCTTAAGTTGTTTTCATACCTTGGGTGTTTCAGTGAAAAATGCCATAATGAACATGGGAGTACTGCCGTGTAGATGCAAGCTACTCTGGTCCTCTGCATTCAGCTTAGAGGCTGTCCCTGGACAGAAAGGGAAGCAAACTGGTGTCTGTCACTCCTCGCTTCCCTCCACACTGGGCTGAACTCCACACTGGGCGGCTACTCCACTCAGCATCCCAAGAGGGTGGTGGAGGCTTTCACGACTGCTCTGCGAGTGAGGACACCCAGAAGTGGTTTCAGACCTGTGTGTACAGCTGCGACTCAGGACAGCAGTTCACACCAGAACCCAGCTTGTGGCCCTGGTGTAATTGCCAGGAGCTCTCAGCAAGTGTTCTCTTCGACAGGGGCATTAAAGCGTTTCTTTATCTTTTCTTTTCTTTTCTTTCTTTCTTTCTTTCTTTCTTTCTTTCTTTCTTTCTTTCTTTCTTTCTTTCAAAGCTTTTTCTTTACTTATTTGACAAGAGCACAAGCAGGCAGAGCAGCTGAGGGAGGGGGAGAAGCAAGATCCCCACTGAGCAGGGAGCCCGATGTGGGGCTTGATCCCAGGACTCTGGGATCGTGACCTGAGCCGAAGGCAGTCGCTCCACTGACTGAGCCACCCAGGCGCCCCCATTGAAGTGTTTCTTTTCAGACTGATGTTGCTCTGTGTCTTGGCATTTGTCCCCTTGAAGAAGATCCGCTTGCTTCCTCGTGTGATGGGACTGAGTTTTCCACGCCCTCATTGTGATAGCCATGGCCTCTGTGTTCCCCGCAGGTGTACTGGCACTCCAGTGCTCACGTCCTTGGGGAGGCCTTGGAGCTGTACTACGGAGGCCACCTGTGCTACGGTCCACCCATTGAAAATGGATTTTATTATGACATGTTCATTGGAGACAGGTAACACCGCTGCAGAGTCACTTCTGAAGGCATGCGTGTATCATGGTTACATATTAATTTAGCGGATGTGTCTATATTCTGTAACTTGAATATAGATTGGGTATGTTGGAAAATTATTTTTTTATGAGTTTAGATTCCAGAGCAGCTTCTCCAACTTTCTTTCTTCTCCCCAGAAGGAAGTGATACACCATTTATCTCACATGAGACCTGCCAGGGCCTAGTACTAAATTAAGAACAGAATCTCAAATGTAATCGCCAGAGAGTGGTCGGTTCAGTTTCCACTCCATGATAATGAGGGGCGCTACCCACTTTGGCCAGACATCTCAGGAAGATAAGTACCGGGCAGAGTAGGGCACAGAGGCCTCACCTTTGACCGCATGAAGAACAGGCCTCAAAGGAGCTTACACTCTAACCCGGGAGGATCCTAACTGGGCTTTTCAAATTGCAGAGAACTGCGGGCAAATCATTTCCTCTGTTGGGGGCCGCCCTCAGGATTCTTCTTCCAGCAATGAGATGGTCTGCCTTGCCCGTGGACATCTAACTCTCTGAAGGCCTGGTGCGATAAAACACAGAATTCCTCAGTGCAGACAGCGTGTTGCTAAGTGACAACGGTCCACAGAAAGGACATCGCAGGACGGCTGAGAAATCTGTGTTGACCCTCCCTTACTCTTCTTTTTAGGGCGGTGTCCAGCACAGAACTCTCAGCCTTGGAGGACATCTGTAAGACCATCATCAAAGAAAAGCAGCCTTTCGAAAGACTGGAAGTCAGCAAGGAAGTGCTCCTTGAGATGTTTAAGGTGATTTCGGGAAACTCTTTAGAATACGAAAACCTTTTGCCAGGAATATTAAAAATGATGAGTTGACATAGACAGCTTTTTTTTTTTTTAAACAGATAATTGAGTGTTGCTTGCCACCTTGTTCAGACAGTTGGATAGCCTACCGTGAGGTGGTCCCTAGACACCCAATGTGATATGTCCCTACTGAGTCCCACACATTTCATTTTATTTTATTTTATTTTTTAAAAAATATTTTATTTATCTATTTGACACAGAGAGAGAGAGATCACAAGCAGGCAGACAGGCAAGCAGAGAGAGAAGGGGAAGCGGGTTCCCTGCTGAGCAGAGAGCCCAATGTAGGGCTCGATCCCAGGACCCTGAGATAATAATGACCTGAGCCGAAGGCAGAGGCTTAACCCACTGAGCCACCCAGGCGCCCCTGGAAAATTTTAATGCAGATATATGTAGGTGGAGGACCACCTGAATAATTTTCATGTGTGTGTTTATAAATGAGATTTATTTTGGGTGTTGTTAATATTCTGACTGCTAAATTCAATGCCACTTCTGCTTTCTCTTTATATTATTTTGACCAACGTATGTAAATATATTCTTCATCTAATTTAATTTTTATTTATTTATTTTTGAGAGAGAGTGAGAGTGTGTGTGCACACGTGTGAGCAGGGGTGGGGGATAGAGGAGGAGAGGGGCAGAGGCACGGGGAGAGAATCTTCAGCAGGCTCCGCACCCAGCCCAGACTGGAGCCTGACAGGGGGCTCAGTCTCACAGCCCCGAGATCATGACCGTAGCTGAAATCAAGAGCCAGATGCTTAAGCAACTGAGCCATCCAGGTGCCCCCTGGCTTTATTTTTGAAATCATATTAGAGAAAGCACGCGATTTGAATATGTAAGACTATTAGTTCTCTGGGCTTGAATTAAAATATAGGTTTGGGCTAGGTAAAGTTGCAGCTTCTCATGTGTGTGTGTGTGTGGTAAAATACGCAAACTAGAAAAATGTATTATGTTAACCATTTTTAAGTGTACAGTTCTGTGGCATTTGGTACATTCATACTGTGCAACCATGACCACCATTCATCTCCAGAGCTTTTTCCTCTTCTCCACCTGGAACCCCACGCCTATAAACATGAATTCCCCCTTTTGCTGCCTCCACAGATTTGACTACCCTAAGAACCGTATAAGTGGAATCATACAATATTTGTTCTTTGGTGACTTCCTTCTTCCACTAGCGTTATATCTTCAAGGTTCGTCCATGTTGTAGCCTATGTCAGAATTTCCTTCCTTTTGAAGGCTGAATAATACTCCGTTGTATGTATTGACCGCATTTTTTGTTCATTCATTCATCTGTTGGTGGACACTTGGGTTGTTTCCACCTTTTGACTATTGTGAAAAGTGTCTCTGAACATGGCTGTGCAAATATCTGTTCTAGTCCCTGCTTTCGGTTCTTTGGGGTCTATATCCAGAAGCTGCTGGATCATGTGGAAATTCTCTGTCAACTGCCAGAATATTCGCCACAGGAGCCGCATCATTTTACATTCCCACCAGCAGTGTCCAAGCGTTCCAATTTCTCCACATCCTTGCCAACACTTGTAGTTCTCTGTTTTGTTGGTTGTAGCCATCCTAATGGGTGTGACGTGGTATCTCATTGTGCTGTTGATTTGTGTTTCCCGAATGACGAGTGATGTTAAGCATATTTTCATAGACCTGTTGGCCAGTTGTGTGTCTTGGGGACATTTGTGTTGTCATTTGGGGAAATGTCTATTCCAGTCCCTTGCCCACTTTGTAATTGGGTTGTTTGTTTTTTGTTGTTGAATTATAGGAGTTCTTTATATATTCTGGATATTAATCCTGTATCAAATACGTGATTTGCAATTATCTTCTCCTATTCTGTGGGTTGCCTTTTTGCAGCTACTCTTAAGAACTAAACTTAAATGTCTGTGAAGAAAAATGATTTGATTTGAACATATAAGTATGAAACATACTTATGTTTCATAAAAGTTAAATCATACAAATCAATTTTTTCCTCTCAAAAATTATCACCTTTAAATGGTCATTTAATAAAAACTACCTGGCACCAAGGTAGTAGTAATGAAAGCAGGAAAGAAAGGAAAAGTGTTTGCTGAGTTGTTAATATAATGATAAGATCATTTTCTATAAACTTTGTTTTCGTTTTATGCAATAGAGCGGCCGTGTCCTCAGAATTTTATTTATTTCATGTAGTTAAAATTGGATTCTTCTAACCTGAATGTGAGACATAAAACCATAAAAATCCTGGAGAGCACAGGGTTGTAGAGGCTGTAACAGCTTCTTCCTAGCTATGTCTCCTGAGGCAAGGGGTATAAAAGGAAAAACAAACTATTGGGACTACATCAAAATAAAAAGCTCTATACGACAATGGAAACAATTAACAAAATAAAAGGCAACCTATTGAATGGGAGAAGATATTTGCAAATAACATATCTGATAGAAGGTTAGTATCCAAAATATATAAAGAACTTACCAAACAACACCCCCAAAAAGAGTAATTCGATGAAAAATGGGCAGAAGACATGGATAGACATTTTTCCAAAGAAGACATCCAGACGGCCAGTAGACACACAAAAAGATGCTCATCATAACTCATCACCAGGGAAACACAAATCAAAACTCCAATGAGATATCCCCTCACACTTATCAGAATAGCTAAAATCAACAACACAAGAAATAGCGAGTGTTGGCAAGGATGTGGAGAAAGGGGATCCCTGTTGTACTGTTGGTGGGAATGCAAACTGTTGGTGCAGCCACTCTGGGAAGCAGTATGTGGGTTCCTCAGAAAATTAAAAATAGAGCTATCTTAGGATCCAGCAATCACACTACTACATGTTTACCCAAAGAACACAAAAATACTAATTCAAAGGGATACATACATCCCATTGTTTATAGCACCACTATCTACAATAGCCAAAATATGGAAACAACACAAGTATCCATCAACTGATGAATGAATAAAGAAGATGTGGTTTATATACCTACAATGGAGTATTATTCGGCCATGAAAAAGAATGGAATGTTTACTAGGAAGACATAGATTGAGCTAAATAAGTTAGAGAAAGACAAATGAATGATTTCACTCATATGTGGAATTTAAGAAACACTCTTAACTACAGAGAACAAACTGATGGTTACCAGAAGGGAGGTGGGTGGGGGGATGGGTGAAATAGGGGTTGGGGATTAAGGAGGGCACTTGTGATGAACACCGGGTGATGTATGGAAGTGAAGAATCACTATATTGTACACCTGAAACTACTAACTGAAATTTAAATAAAAACTTAAAAGAAATACATTTTGGAAATGAGACGGAAAAATCAGAATCTTCTAGAACAGTGCTGTTCAATAAAAATATAATGTGATAATGACGTAATATATGCTGGCTAATTGAATTTAAATAAAAAATTAAAAAAATAAAAATGTAATGTGATCTACAAATCTGAGCCACATATGTAATCTTAAATTTTCTGGTAGCCATATTCTAACAGCAAAAGAATGGTGGGATTAATTTTTATAACATTTTTAAACCCATTATATCAAAAATATCACTTCAATCTGTGACCGACATCAAAGTACGTAATAAGTTATTTTACATCCTGTCTTTCACAGTAAGAAATCCCTTGTGTTTCGCACTTAAGCTCATCTCATTTCAGACTGGTTCCGCTGTGAGTGCTCTCTGTAGCCACTTGGGCCCTTGGCTCCTGGTTTGGATACTACAGCTCTCAGCTGTGAGCTCATGGTATTTCCCGGGTCTCAGCAGCTCGAACATAGTAGACACCCATTCAGTATCTGTTGAAGAAAGTAAGTTTTTCTTCCCACTTAAATATTTTACATAATAATATGCAAATATATTTTTCTTCGTAGTACAATAAATTTAAGTGCCGCATCCTGAATGAGAAAGTGAACACGCCAACTACGACAGTTTACAGGTAAAATGTGTGTCAATTTAAGCACTGCTCGTGGTAAACTTGAAGGTGTGAGAAGTAGAAGCAGTTGGTCTTTGGGTGGATGGTGTATTTGTAAACTCTCACGGTGGATGTACTAGTTGGGTTTGGGACTCCAAAATGTTATCAGCAAAGGGAAATTACTCTCTCTTCGTTTGTATTTATCAGGCTGGTGCTAAGCCCTGAATTTTTGTTTCCTGGATGTTAGTGGTGATGGCACCTTTCCCCCCGTGGGTGAAACTGTGTTTGCCCAGTGCCTTACATTTTAGTGGGGGCTGTTAAGGAAGGGAATTTTGTTTTGTCCTTCCATATTCTTATTAATGTGGCAGCAAGAGTTGTTGAGGCCATCTTTATCCCACAGTGATTTTTCTGCCTCTCACCACACTCCTCATTTCCTGGAGTCCAAGAGCATTAACTTTCATGCATTAGCCGGATGCTCATGATGAAACACACTGAAAGACAATGTGTTTTGGGAACCAAAGGCAAATCAAATGGTAGGAAGAGGCAAGTGAAGTCAGTACCACCATGACTTAGTTCTGTTCCTTTAACCTCTGAGCCCCTTTTTTATTCAGCATTTTTTTTAAGCTACCTGACAGGTAATTGCTGTCCTCCATGTCTGTGTGTTCTGGCTGGTTCGCTGCTTCAGTGACCTTCACGGTCCCATCTTGGAAGATCTGATGTCTATGTAATTGAAATCACAGCTATCCTCCTAAGGGCATTTACTTTCCACAGTCAAGTATTTATGGTTCTGGGGATTAATTGTGCTGTAAGTCAGCTCATCTCCCCTCTAAGCATAGTTATGCACAGGGCATTTCTTGCATTACAATATGAACTCATTGCCCTTTGACATGGAAACAGGATAGATACCCTGCTTACTTATTTTTTCCATTCTCCAATGACCTGATAAGGTTTTTTATTCATTACCTGTAATTCAAATTAATGTTAGAATATGCATTTTAAAGGTTAAAAATACACGAAGAAATAGAAAAGATAGGCTGTTTTAAAAATATGGCTTCTAATATTTGAGCCTTTTTGGTTATTTTTTTGAGCCTTACTTAGGTCAATACTGGCACTTATTATTCTGCCAGTTTAATTTTTGGAAAATGAATTGTTTTTCTTTCTATAGGGTTATTTAAAGATTAGAGTATTGAAGTCTTTCGTGCTAATTAGGCATTATTTCATTCCTCTGAGTGTTGGTTTACCACTTCCATTTTGGGCAGAGAACAATACAGCCTGGTCATTCAAAGAAATGATGTTTTCATCTTTAAAGCTTATTTCACTTTGGTGAATAAACCAGTCCTTCTATGTATTCATTGTTATTTTTAACTTTTTTTAAGCAGTGAACTTTAAATATATTTAAAGTTGGTTAGAATAGTTAAGGAACAACTCACTTTCTTTATTAAATTTTCCTTAAATTAATTGATTTTTAAGGACCTCCCCTCTGTTATACAGATGTATAAATACTGTGTCATTTATATTTTAAATGTTTCTGTTCTTGGAAAAAAAAGTCTGCTTATTAAGGTTTAGGGGTCCTTGTTCGTTAGAGGTACTAGTGAATTCCCAGCAACAGTATTAGGTGCCTTTTGGTTTTTTGTTTGTTGTGTTTTGTTTTTGAAAGAGAGAGAGAGAGAGGGCATACGCTGCCAGTGAGGAGGGGACAGAGGGAGAGGGAGAGAGAGAATCTTAAGTAGGTTCCACGGCCAGCACATGATACCAGGCTTGATCGCTCGGCCCTGAGATCATGACCTGACCAAAATCAAGAGTCAGACGATTAACCAACTGAGCTACCGAGGAGCCACCACCAAGTGTTTTAATAGTGGTGTCATCTCTGACACCACTTTTAAACTTAGCCCGAGAGTTGCACTGTAAGTCAGTGTTCTGTTTTAGTAAGCCAAAAGACAATTAAACATTTTGTCATAATGCCAGAGGGCCTAAAAACAAAAAGAACACTCTTGAAATTTATTTATTTACTTTTTAAACAGCCCTGATTTTTTTCTTTTATATATTTCCTCAAATTTTCTTTTTTAAAATTTAAGTTAATTTAATTTTTTCAGTGTTCCAAAATTCATTGTTTATGCACCACACCCTGTGCTCCATGCAATACGTGCCCTCCTTAATACCCACCACCAGGCTCACCCAACATCCCCCCAAAAACCGTCAGATTGTTTTTCAGAGTCTATAGTCTCTCATGGTTCGTCTCCATCTCCAATTTCCCCCAACTCCCTTCTCCTCTCCATCTCCCCATGTCCTCCATGTTATTCCTTATGCTCCACAAGTAAGTGAAACCATATGATAGTTGACTCTCTCTGCTTCACTTATTTCACTCAGCATAATCTCCTCCAGTCCCGTCCATGTTGCTACAAAAGTTGGGTATTCATCCTTTCTGATGGAGGCATAATACTCCATAGTGTATATGGACCACATCTTCTTTATCCATTCATCTGTTGAAGGGCATCTTGGCACTTTCCACAGTTTGGTGACTATGGCCATTGCTGCTATGAACATTGGGGTACAGATGGCCCTTCTTTTCAGTCCATCTGTATCTTTGGGGTAAATACCCAGTAGTGCAATTCAGGGTCATAGGGAACCTCTATTTTTAATTTCTTAAGAAATTTCCACACTGTTCTCCAAAGTGGCTGCACCAGCTTGCATTCCCACCAACAGTGTAAGAAGGTTCTGATTTTTTTTTTTAAAGGTTTTATTTATTTATTTGAGAGAGACGGAGAGAGAGTGCACACTCATACAGGGGAGAGGAGCAGAAGGAGGGAGGGAGGGAGAAGCAGACTCCCCGTGGAGCAGGGAGCCCGATGCAGGGCTCCATCCCAGGACCCTCGGATCATGACCTGAGCGGAAGGCAGAGGCTTCATCGACTGAGCCATCCAGGCACCCCAGACCTGATTTTTAAGAACAGGTTTAGGTCCACAGCAAAATGGAGAAGGCACAGCAATTTCTCCTGTACCCCTCCCTCACACATGCACAGCCTCGCCCACTCTCAACATCCCCCACAGACTGACACATTAGTTACAAGTGATGGACCTTCATATGATGGACACGTCACAGTCACAGAGAGCCCAGAGTCTGCATCATGGTTCACTCTTGTTGGGGTACCTTCTGTGGGTTTAGTGAAGTTTATGTTTAGAGTGAGGTATCAAGTTAGTGCATTTTGTGTAAATTGCAGGTAATTTTGGTTTTGAAAGTTAGTGTAGAGCAGGGGAGTGACTTTTTGATTTTATGAAAGTGGAAGGTTTTTAAGAATCTTGGGATATGACAATGAAAAGTGGGGTCTTTATGTACAGTTACTTTCAGAAGATTATGTAACTTTTGAATTTTTTTTAAAAACTGTATTTACTTGGGGCGCCTGGGTGGCTCAGCGGGTTAAAGCCTCTGCCTTCAGCTTAGGTCATGATCCCAGGGTCCTGGGATCGAGCCCTGCATCGGGCTCCCTGCTCAGCGGGGAGCCTGCTTCCTCCTTGCTCTCTGCCTGCCTCTCTGCCTACTTGTGTCTGTCAAATAAATAAATAAAATATTTTTTAAAAATTGTATTACTTATTTGAGAGATAGTGAGAGAGAGCACGAGAGGGGAGAAGGTCAGAGGGAGAAGCAGACTCCCTGTGGAGCTGGGAGCCAGATGCAGGACTCCATAGCTGGACTCTGGGATCATGACCTGAGACGAAGGCAGTTGCTTAACCAACTAAGCCACCTAGGAGCCCTGTAACTTTTGAATTTGAGCAGAGGAGGGAATACTGGGATCTAGGGCTAGATAAATTGCCTCTTTATCCTAAATTAAAAATTAATTTTATTTTAAGTCGTCCCCAAATTAAAAATTGACCGAAGATGTATAAATAAGTGAGATCCTTCACTTTAAACATGAAAACACAGTTTGTAATGAATGATCCGTAAAGCTGAAACTGTTACCTGGGCATGTCTGAAATATTTCATTATAGGTGCGGTCCGCTAATTGACCTCTGCAAAGGCCCCCACGTAAGACACACTGGAAAAATTAAAACCATAAAAATTTTCAAGGTAAGGACTTTTTTTAATACAGCAAACTTAAGGTGACCCGGATAATGAGAAATTACAATCATATCTTTTATAATCCGAACATTGCAGTATTGTAAAAATACTTCATTATTTAATTTTTACATAAACTTCTAAAAATACTATAATTTTTTACATCTTTGATAATTAGGACCTTACAAGTAGCTGTTAACTTTTTATTATCTAACCTTACTTTGCCTTTCTTTTTTGTATGGTATGTTAAGATATTGTTCTGCATATAGACAGTTAAGATGTATAGATATAATAGAGTTAAGACATATAGATTTTTAGATGTTAAGATATTGTTTTCTCGAATCACCGTAACGTGAACAAGAACACTTGACTGGATCATCACATCTCCCTTCCCCCTTCCTCTGCTGCTCCTCTCTTTGGTGGTGCAATTACTCTTGGCCTTGCCCATCTTCCCCTTCTCCCACACTTCCCATTCCCACAATCCACAGTGGACTCAATCATTTTCTGATCGATTTGGGCTGGGCAGGTTTAATTAGACTCCATTTTAAAGTCTTTCCAGTGGTAAAAAAGTCATCTTTAAGTAAAGCTACATGGATGATATTGCAGAAAATTGTGCACATGTTTAAAAGCAGGTTTATTTGTCACCAAATGTTTGGTGTGCTTACCTAAATCCTGTTGGATGTGTAGAATTCCTCAACGTATTGGGAGGGAAATCCCAAAATGGAAACACTGCAGAGGATCTACGGGATCTCCTTCCCTGATAACAAGATGATGAAGACCTGGGAAAAGTTCCAAGAGGAAGCCAAGAACCGAGATCACAGGAAGATTGGAAAGGTACCTGCGTGTCCTGATCACCAGCAGGATGGGGATTTTCTTTGTTGGCCTCTGATTAAATTGTTCGGTATCTCTTCTTTTCTTGCCCAGTCTTCTGTTTTGCTAGCACTCTGAGTTGAGTTTGCTATTGGGTTCTTGCATGCTAATCTCCCAAATATCTTCTCACCTCTTGCTTTCCCGTGTCTTCTGTTAAATTTAGAAATTACACCCTTCTCTCATTCTTACCATGAAACAAAAATAGTGTTTTTAAAAAGTTGTATGTCCTTGATAACATACTTTGTATTTGGGGAGCAGGGCAGAAAGAAAGAAGGAGATTTGAGAGCAGGCAGACCTGGTTTCAGTCTCCATCGGGCCATTTAAGAGCTGTGTTCTGTGGGGGCTTGGGTATTTGCTTCTGGGACTCCCTGTGCTCGTCTCTTGCTCGGAAGCCCTTGCAGGGCTGATGCGAGGACAGACACTGGATGGCGGTGGCAGCATGGGGCAGGTGTTCAGTGGTGACAGCCATGATGATGATCCCTACCAGGTAGAGCCCACCTCCTGAGGTGATCTTTTCTGAACTTTGTGCCACGTTCTCTGCCCACGAGGTCCACGCTCCCAGGTGCCCAGTCAGAAATCAGCAGTAAATAAAAGGTGAACGAAAAGCTAACTAACCATAAATACAAATTGTGATTTTATATGCGCTAGTACATAGAGGTAAGTATTGAGGGGGCTTTGGGAAGTCAGTCATTAGAAGATGGAAATTGTCACTGAGTTATTCCTAGCATGTCACATATGTATAGTAAATATTGATCAATGGCAGTGAGATTTGAGATGCATTTATTGTTTTAATCTAGGAACAAGAACTGTTCTTTTTCCATGATTTGAGTCCTGGAAGCTGCTTTTTTCTTCCCAGAGGAACCTTCATTTATAATACACTTATGGATTTCATACGAGTAAGTTAACTTTTAAAATGTTTTTCTTATTCAGCCCCATTTTACATTTTACTATTTTCATAGTAAGATGGCCAAGCATTTTCATTAACTTTAGTTTAGTAATATTAATAAGAGTTTTGAACCTAGAAGAGAAATACTGGGTTGAGCCTCAGAAAAAATTGAGATAAATTCTATATTCCCTAGATAAAATACGTTCTTGGGATTTCAGTAAGTGCACCTCCCATCCACAGAAGTTTCTAGAACATGAACAATACAGAGATAAGCATTATTAGGCTAAGCATGGAACTCCCTATGAAGGAGAAGAAAGGAGGAAGTGTCTAACCGGTATACAATGATGAAGGGTTGCTTCTCAAACTATGGTCCATGGACCCTCTCCATTGTCTGTGGCGTGACTCCCAGGTGACTTGGCACCTCCATCCAGAGCCAAGGGCAAAGACAACTGTGTAAAATACCTTCTTATAATAAAGTTTATAGATTAGAAAGTCTTCAGTTTATATCATTTGAACTATAGATTCTGTTCAAAGGTGATCCATGTAGACTATTATGATTATGTTTCCTTTTTTGTGTGTTTTTTTGTCTTTCCTGTAATTAATAATTATCTACAATTTTCACTTACTCAGTTTTATATCACTAACTTATTTAGTTCTTATCACTTATTCATCCTCAAACTTTTCCTCAAAACTGCAAAACTCCTTACAAGTATTTTCTGATGATCCAGGTAATATCTCAGTAATTTTCAAAATGTGGTCCTCTTGTTCTAGAATTAACTTGCTACAGGGATTCTTGCTAACTCATGTCTTAGGACTTGTTTTCTTCATCAGTCTCGCAACTCCCCTCATGTCTCTGCTATGTTCATTCTCCTCTTTCCTCATCCCACATCTTCCTCTTTCTTCCTTATCCCTTTCATCTGGGGAAGCACTTTCTTCAGTAACTTCCTGAGAAAAGGTTAGTGGCGTGAGCTGGTTATTCTCTGTCCACCTCACCAGTTTCATTTCTCTTCCCTCTCTTCTCGTGCTGTGTCCCTGGAGGCTAAGTTCTGTGTACTCTATCACCTGGGCTACATACCTTCCAGTAGGGTTGGCCAGGGTGAAGCCATGGTAGGCCAGAGGGCTTTGAAGAATCACTGAAGATTATCCGGGACTTGAGCAGGTGGTGATGACCATCACAACTGCTATTTCGGATGGGTTGTCTTTGTGGAGAATCAACACAGCCCCTGGCACCTTGAACTCTTGAGGTTAACGGCTGAGTGTGTGTAGAATAACCAGAAAACCTCTATGGTGGCCTGAAAGGAATCTCTTATCTTTATAGATGCAAGACACACATGGCTGATGATTAGACCCGAGGCCCGATTGTATGGGCTGCAGAATTGTAAAGTCATTTAAATTCACAACCCCAGTTGTCTCTTATGCTAAGGTAAGGGCACTTGTGGGAAAGAGTGGGTTCCTGAATTTTGGAGCAAGAATTTTTGGCAGACACAGATGAGGCAGAGGACTCTGAATTTCCAGATACCTTTGTCTGAAGAAATTGGCCTTTACATGCAAACAAAACAAAAACATTCAGGGACTTTACCTGTTTTTTCTCTTCTATATGGTCTTGCCTTTTCCCATATTTAGTAATTTTTTATTATATCTAAATATTGTATATAAAAAGAACTTCAAAGGCTGTAGATAATGTCATCTCCCACGAGAGCATTTACCTCCTGCCAAGACTGAAGACTAATTGCTTGATCCAGTTAAAGACTGAGCTGAGTTAGGGCTGGGCTTCTGTTTTGATAAGACACAGTCTATCTCTTCTTCATCCATATTTCTAGGGCATGACCCTGTGGGGTTTCCAGTTGACAGTCTGGTCTCTTCAGCTCCGAAAGCCTGGAGGAGAGTCAATTCTGCACTTCGAATGTGTTCTACTGGGTAGCAAACTGTTCCAGATCTCATCCGATTACCTTTTTTTAAATTTTTTTATTTTCTATTTATTTTTTAAAATTTCTTTTCAGCGTAACAGTATTCATTGTTTTTGCACCACACCTAGTACTCCATGCAATACGTGCCCTCCTTAATACCCACCACCTGACTCCCCTAACCTCCCACCACCCCCGCCCCTTCAAAACCCCTCAGGTTGTTTTTCAAAGTCCATAGTCGCTCATGGTTCCTCCCCCCCC